>JABEVN020000231.1:0-45023 GCA_013146195.2 Codonopsis lanceolata | reverse complement strand
TCTCTTCCTCTTCCCACGGTACGACATGCCCTCTCACCCTAACCAAGCCTCCTCTCTTTGTTACTTGATCTCTCCTTCACACATCCCTCACTCTTTCGGTCGGTCCGATTGTCTACCTTCAACCTACTCAACTGCGCCTCCATAGAAAGAAGCTTTGATTCCATACCTCTGAAAAATCTCTAGACCACCTTGCCTTAGGCTCTTCATCGATTCATCCAAGTCCCTTACGAGGATGAGTCTCTTCTCGACCCCTCTCGGTTAGCAGTAGGAAAGCTAGAAAACAAAGAAAGATTGTTTCCAGGCTTGCATTTCATCTTCACCAAATTGTCTTTCACGAGACATGCCTACTCCTTCACAGAGCACGAAGCCCAATTCGGCTTATCCATGGATGTCTTCTTCCCCACGACATTTCACACCATCAACTTTTCACAAATGAGCTTTGAACCCTCTCGACCATCTACTCAGTCTGCCACACAGTTCCTCTCTCTGCATCGGCCAAAATTTGGACCTTCTCATACCCATCTTTGCACATGAAATCGGCCTTTAAACACCAAACCAATCGGCTTGCTACACTTGAACAACAAGTTACTTCACTGCTTCCGAACCTCACGGATCATCACCAGGAGGTCTGCGCCATTCTTCTTGGTGCTCACTCGTGAAGCCAATATGGATGGCGGAGGACCATATTACTTTACCAACAAGAATGGTCCAGCAGGTGCCTTCAATCTTGAAGCGACCTGCTTCAAACCATTCGGGAGGAGAAGAAGCGAAGCAGAGCGATGCATACATGGCAGAGAACATGATTCTTAGGCAGCGGCTGAAATTGATGCCTGACCAGCCAGTGACACCTGAAGCTGACATTGCAGAAGCCACTGAAAAAGCACCAGAACCTGAAGGACAAGCACAGGCACAAGAAGCCCAAGCAGAACCCCAACCAGTAGCTGTAGAAGGAACCCAAGCAGAAGCAGAAAAGGAACAAGTGCAGGAAGCTGAAGCAACAGAGAATGAAGCTGAAGTTGGTCAATCAGTTGAAGCAGTCCAGAACAACTGAAGGATCAACATCAGCCAAATGAACATCTCATCTCTCTAAACTCTGAACAAACTTTTAAACTCTCGTTTTACTTGTACCTTACTTTGGGCATTGTTCTTAAGTTGTCAGCTACTTCTCATTATATTGTTTGCTTGTGGTACTAACATAAATTTTGCAGGAACTTTAAATTCTTGGCTTTCTGCTTTCAAGTGAATGGTTTTAAGCAAATAGGAGGAGATTGTTGAATCTTGCATAATTAGATTTGCTTAAAATCATTCCACTTGTTGTCGATCAAGAAATTTAAGCTATCAGTGGTCGGTAGAAATATTTTTGTCGACCACTCATTCTAGGCGACCTTAATATGTTCGATGTCGGTTTACCTTTCTTTATTTGATAGATCATACACTTGTACTGACACTTTCCTATTTTGTGTTTGTGGTAGATATGCTGCTAGAATATATTTCCCAGGATCCTTTTAGATCCTGCCTCTGCCATAACACATTTTCAAATTCAAATGTGTTCCTAACGGGTTGCTTTTGAAGACTATCTATAAATACCCATTGGAAGCATTTGTGAAGACAACAATTTTTACACAAGTCAAGAATCCATATACTCTCAATCTCTCTGACGTTGTCCTCATAAGAAAACTTTAGCTAGATATTTCTCATTGAATATTTCCCTCTAGTTATTGTTTAGGCAAACACTGAGAGCTTCATTTCAAAATATTTAGATATCAGTCAGTTTGTCTCACGAGTTTGATTGTTTCTCAATCATTCTCCCCAAACACCGGTCTTTTGTTGTACAATGATCCATTAGAGATCAAATAGATTTTTAATAAAATTAGTGCACTTCAAAAATCCAAGTCGACCAACTTGGTAGTGGGCGTAGCGGTTTATCGTGAACCACTTCAAGCGACTTGTCGGTGTCTCTTATATTCTTGCAAACTGACTCAACACTTAAGAAGTTCTTCAACAAATTAAGTGTCAGTCAGTTAACAACAATCATTTGCTTAATTGTTCAGTTAGTTTGTACTTCAACTTCTTCTCATATTCAGTGATCAGTTTTTGAAGAAAATTTCTTTTGCAAAATAGTTGTGTCAGCCAGCTGACCAACACTCATCAGCTTAAGGATTTTCAAAGTGTCAGCCAGCTGACCAACACCTCAGCTGACTGACAAAATCAAGTTTTCCGCTGCCAATTTTTAAGCTTTACAAATCTATTCCCAAAAGTTTTTTTAAAGGCTATTCACCCCCCCCTCTAGCCTTAATTATTGCCATCTGGACTTACACCATTACTAACGACGACGTGATAAAAATTTCAAACATTATCGTATGAGACCATGTACAATGGTTTAACAAAATCATACACAATCCATTAAAAACTAATAAATACTTATTTAATTTAAAACCATTTTTTTTTCTAATGGTGGTACAAAATTCATCACATTTATATACCCCACAATCTTTATCTCCATTAATAATGACTAGAAGCTTGAAAAAATTATAGAAATTTTTTCTGATGTCCAAATGAAACAAACCAAATCTCTATTTATAGATAAAAATGTGTCATTTAATTCAAAAAAATTAAAATAAAATAATTTTTTTGACTACAAATTGGTCAAGAAAGACAATGGGCGGAAAATAAAATATCAAATACTCATGTGATGACACATGTAAAGGGGAAGAGGGAGGAAGGCACTTGGGGGCGGAAGATGCTGGCAAGATTGGGGTTCAGCAGATAGTTTTTTTTTTTTTTTTGTAAAATCATTAGATGATTTGGTTTTGATTATTTTAGATTTGTCATTGGATGAGAAGATTCAATTTAAATTTGCCAATAAACCTCCATTGACCTTGCTCTGAGCAACTTTTAATTAATGACAAGGAAATTTCACAAGCTGGTTGAGCAGTCTAGCCTATAAGCCTGCATATGCCCGATGCTTAATGTTCATGGGTTGATACACAGTGTTGAGCTATGGAGAAATTAGATGCCCGTGGTGTTGGGCTCACATGGGCCCTCAAGTTTTTCCCACCCGTTATGCCCGACCCATCAAGTTTTAATACTTTGTTAGTTGGTTTAATAGTTTATAACACACACACACACATATATATATATATATATATATATATATATATATATATATATATATATATATATATATATATATATATATATATATATATATATATATATATATACATACATACATACATACATACATACATATATATATATATATATATATATATATATATATATATATATATATATATATATATCATGGCTTGCTCCTATTTTTTTGTACGGTAAAGACGAAGAAAGAAATTCTATTTTCTCTCCTATTTACTACGACGACGAAGAATGCAATTTTCACTATATTTTTTTCTTTTTCGAGTTCTTCTTCCAAGTGCAGGATACGTTGTGGGTCTTTTTCTGTGAGAACTCAAACCCCTTTACATGTATAACATCTTTATAACATGTTTATTGTATGTCTTAGCATATTAGAGACTTCATTTTATTCATGTCATGCTTGCATTAAGTTGGTTAAGATCATAGTAGAGTGATTGTCTTCCATGCGTTACATGATTTGTTGTTAATGCTTTGAGTGTTCGTCTTAGCATGTTAGCACTTAAGTAGGTCTCATTGGAGTCTTAGTACATTGCATATATGACTTATAATGTTCGTCTTGATCATAGTATACTTGGTTGAAAGTTTGGAAGCTTAGTTGCATCGTTTGAGTCTTAGGGTTTCTCGTGTTTGCCTTCGTTGCTTGAATTGTTTGTGCTTTCAATTTGTGAGAAGTTCATTTAAGTTCTAGACCAAGTGTAATAGTATTTCTCATGCTTGCACAATCAATGTTCATAGATTTGTTGCATTTGGAAATAAGATGACCAACATATTACTTCACAGATTCAGTCCTGTTTTTTGGCGAACTTCGGGAAAATTCTGGTACCAATCTACTAAAGATAATTTTCTAAAAATTTAGTATGTTATACCTTCATATGTTAGGTTACTCCCTGTAAAATTTGGTAATTTTCCAAGGTGTCTAAGTACCTCATTTAGGTCTTGACTT
Organism: Codonopsis lanceolata; assembly: GCA_013146195.2. Taxonomy (NCBI): domain Eukaryota; kingdom Viridiplantae; phylum Streptophyta; class Magnoliopsida; order Asterales; family Campanulaceae; genus Codonopsis; species Codonopsis lanceolata. Next base: position 40,924 of record JABEVN020000231.1, on the reverse strand, counting down.
ACGGCTGTGCCAGAATTCTGTTTTCAGGAAATCAGTTTCTGTACTTGATTTTGTTGTAACTTTATTTTGATGAATATAAGTCCAAATTGAGTAATTTAAAATTCTAAAATATATTTTAATGAGTCTACTTTCAGAAAAATCAAAAATCACCTCATTTGGAGTTGTGAGCTATTTATGGTCGATTTTACAAGATCGACTGTCCAGTAACAATAATCTGGAAATTGGCCATGAACAGTTGATGCGCTAGCATGGGCTTGCAGCATGCGACCGCATCATCCAGCAATCTGCACTTACGGGATTTTTGCTTGGTTTTGGTTGATGACCACCATTCCCTTGCCCCTTGGCCGTGTTTAGTGACCCAAGCACCCTTTGTTGACCTTAGTCCAAGCCTCCTAAGCCCTTGGATGAGTTGCTATCAATGCTAGCAAGCCATAACCAATAGAAAGCCTCATAACCACTCTCACTTGGATTGTGGTTTAGTTGGAATGTATATAAGTTATTTTCAGCCATTGGTGACCACCAACCTGCATATTTGCTGAGAGTTAAACTCCATTTTCGTCCTTGGGAAGAACCCTAGCTTGTGAGACCATTTACCGGAGTTCTGGTGACCCGATCGGCGATCCGAGACCGCCGAATCGAAGGCCTTGCCCCCCTCTTCAACAATCCTTGGTTTATTCTACCTTCCAACCATTATTCATAGGCTAAATGTGAGTTCTCAATTCCCAGAAATTTCATGTTCAATATTATGACATGCCCCCTTCATTATAGTTGTTCTAATCATGCTTATGATGATTTCTAGTGAAGTAGAATCCTTCAATTCAACCTATGAAAAGTGTGTAGGATTTTATGATTTCTATATGAAGTTATGATTTTGACTTTGTGTAAAGCATGAATGTTGTTCTATATGTGCCTAGGATCAACTCTTGTGAAAGAATATGTTTCAATTGTAGGTTTAGCAAAATCGACAATTCTAGGGTTTGAAACTCGGGAATTGGTTTATGGCTAGTTTAAGGTCATGAACGGCTTAGTTATTAAGTTCTAAATGAACGGAAAACATAGAATTGAGCAATGGGATGCATATAGTATCAATGCTCTACTTGGTTGCATTTTAGTAATGACTCATCGGAGTTGAGATTAGGGAGTTATTAAACAATACCGACTCCACATTCAATCCCTACGACGTTTGTAGTTCGTTAGACTAATGTATTAGCTTACGTGACTTTGGGATGAATTGAAGTGCATGTTTGACATGTGTGCTTATAAGACTCAATCGAGTTCTTATGCGGTTTATATGATTGTGTGAAAGAAATGCATAATTGAGAGCATGTTGTAGAATGATATATCTATTTGACATGTTGAATTCGCTCTTGTCGAATTCCTATTTGATTCCTTAATGAGTAAACACCTACTTGTTGAATAAGTTCGCTCTTGTCGAACTTGTTCCTTATTTGAGTTTATATGACGAGTAAACATCTACTTGGCATTGCACTAGTCCAACTGGCATATTTGGTTGAGTCGATGGTGTGACAATGCAACGCCGTCACGAATTATGGGATTCGTGATAGTGATGGGTTGTTATACCGGGTTTTTATCACACACCCCTCCACTGTTGGCCACGGTGGGGAAGTAGCCCCTTTGCTGTAACCAACAGAGCACATTGGCAAGTCTAATTACCAAGTAGAGAGCTTGGTACCCGAGTAGAGAGTTCGGTACTTTGATACACCCATCACGGGTATCTCTGGCACGATAAAGTTAACACTGTGTATTGCAGGAGCTACGTAGCGGCACCGGTTTCATAACATATCCTCTTAATGTGTGATTTACTTTTATAGCACTTATGTGAAACGATGTGCTACCATGGATATGTGAACTAAGTGTTTATATAAATGAATGCTTTGATTGACTTGATATTAATGATGATATCTTGCTATGTATGTTGCATGATGTCATGACATGCATAATTGTTAACTCACAAAGTCTTTATGACTTACCCCCTCCCTTTTACTGCTTTAGATCCGAGCCGTCCAGGTTCTTCTCGTTGAGGCGTTGCAGGGTTCGTGCTTGTCCGAGATTTCTCGCGGCGAGGTTGTTTATAGATGTCCTTCTTTTGATCTCTTTTGTAAGGACGTTCGGTATAGCAAGTCATTTAGACGTCGCTTTTGGGAACTTGATCTTTGTATTGATGTCTATTACTTGTAGTAACTTATATCCTATTTTGAGTGCTGGCGCATGTACACCGAGCTTTGTATAGTTGTAGTTGGTTCACATGTTTAAGTCTTCCGCTGAGCATCACATTAGCTCTTATTTATTTATGTTGTTTCCCCGGCATGTTGTGGCCGTCGAGATATATTTGCATGAAATGTTTAGTGTTGGATTCCGGTTGTAAAGTCGCCGATGAATTGGTATACTTGTCTTTAATTGCTATATCAGGTTTAAAAAGTTTTAAATTATTCCGGCCTTTTAGTGCCGAGTCGCGCTTCATCTACAATGTTCCGTCACGTCGTTTTCTATAATTGAGTCTTTGCATGTATTGTAGTCCTATTTGGACGACTTGACTCGTGATTCCTCCTCGGGTAGTCACATTTTCTACCAATTGGGGCCCTTCCTTCACCACCTCCATGGGGATGGTCTACAGGGTTCATAACTACCCATCTTACTATAGGGCGCTTACCTAGCCAACGCTTAGATCTGGCTCTACCCAAACTTTTCTGTCTCACCCCAAGATTCCCCACTTGTCCGACTGTTGCTGAACAGTTTTTGGATATCAAATGGACCTCCCCAGAAGGTAATTTTAATGTGACCGATTTCCCCTCGTTTATATATATATATATATATGTGTGTGTGTGTATATATATATATATATATATATATATATATATATATATATATATACACACACACACACAATATATATATATATATATATATATATAGACACACACACACACACATATATAGACTTATTTTAAGTATTGCAAATTGAACCCTGACAATTGTTTATAGACTTATTGAAACCCAGCTTATTTTTTATGTTTCAATTAGAACCCTCCGTCCATTTAATCGGTTAAAGTTTGAGTAGGATGCCAACGTGGCATCCTACGTGACCAATTTTATTTCATTATAAACCTTGTACAAATTTTGTAATTTCATAAAAAACCCTAAAATTTATTTTCACCAAATAAAGCCTTAAAATTTAAAATAAATAATTATTTATATACCAATTTCATTTTAAGAAAATAAAGACTTTTGTTGTGAGATTCCTCCCTTACGGGGTTACCGTGAGATTTTTCGTCTATATTTATTTGAAATTTCAAATTTGCCCTTAATAGAGATGTTGCCGACATTCAGCTTCCTTGTCCTCCCTCAATCGTCATTTCCGATTCCCCCATTCCACAACCATGGCGGCCGTTCCAACTCAACTCCAACTCGCACAAATCGTCACCATCCTCGGCCCCGACCAAGCTCTCTTCGAACCCTTAATCTCTCACCTCATGTCCGTCGCCAATGACCAGCGTTCTGAAGCCGAAGCCCACTTCAACATCTGTAAACAAACCCACCCCGACACCCTCTCTCTCAAGCTCTCCCACCTCCTTCACTCCTCCCCACACCCCGAGGCACACACCATTTCTGCCATCCTCCTCCGCAAGCTCCTCACTCATGACGATTCCTATCTATATATCCTTCCCTCTCTCTCACCACCCAGTCAACCCTCAAATAGGCCCTCCTCAATGCCGTCATCAACGAATCCAACAAAACCATCACCAAAAAGCTATGCGACACCGTATCCGAGTTCGCCGCTTCGGTTGCCCTCGAAAATGGCTGGCAGGAGCTATTGTCGTTTATGTTTAATCACATTAGTTCTGACAATTCTAAGCATAAGGAGAACGCATTGCTAATTTTCACCCATTTGGCTCAGTATATTGGGGAAACCCTAATTCCGTATCTGGATACTTTACATTTGGTGTTTTCGGGGTGTTTGGTGACGTGTGTGAATCCAGACGTTAGAATCGCGGTGTTGGGAGCGTTAGTTAATTTTATTCAGTGTTTGGAGAAGGCATCAGAGTGGGAAAAGTTTCAGAATTTGTTGCCATTGATGATGGAAACAGATCTCAAACGAACAGATAGAGAGAGAGAGAGAGAATGAAAGATCGATGGTAGACGGGGGTTTTGGCCGGGGCAGGAGGGAAGTTGCTTGGGGATATGGCGGATTTGGGGTCGGCGAAAGAAATCCAAGGAGGCTGGCGGCTATGGTGGAGATGCGCCAGAGATAGAGGAGATGGGAGCCGGATCTAGGCTTGAAGTTGGCGAGGGGAGGAGTGATGGAGCTGGGGCTATGGCGGATTTTGGGAGATTGTAGCGTAAGAGATGAGATAGAGAAAGAGGGAGATCGTTGTCTGATAATAAAGTTGACCAATTCCTACTCCATCTTCATGTTGGGAGAAGAAGGAGATCTGGTTTCTATCTTCATAAGATGCCCTAAAATGTAATGGTAAATTTGGAATTTAAAATAAATATAGACGAAAAATCTCACGGTAACCCCGTAAAGGGGGAGTCTCTTAACAAAAATCGAGTTTAAGGACCAAATACATTAAAAACAAAAAATAGTGGGACCAAATGTATATTTTGTGTATAGTTCAGGAACCAAATAATTATTTAATCCTTTTTTAAACAACTATAATTTAAAATTTTCTAAAATATCAAATGGGTAACAAATTTTACTTTAATTAGTTTTTAACTTCTTTAAGAAAATTTATAATTTAAAATTATAGTTTTAAACATAATATTAAATGCAACAGTACTCCTTGCCAACGAATCCAAGCCTCACCGTTGGTTGAGTTGATGACGAACATTATGAGGTGGTGGGGGCAGTAGATTATTACCAGCTAGAAGGTTCATGCTTGGCGTGGCTGTGTGGACCTCCTCCACTTGGTTATCGCCATTGACACCGTTTTCAGCCATAACTAAGACTTGTGAAGTTATCAAGAAATGAGATTGCACCTACCAAAATCTTTCCCGGCAACGGAACCAACTGATGCGTCCAAAATGATCTAAGGATGCACTGGGCTTAATAATTCAGATATCTGGCTTTCAATTATATCCAAAAACTTCCAGGCCCAATCCTGAAAAACAAACTCAAACGGTGAACTAGGCAGGGGCTTTCCCTGCAAATGCTCTCCGGCATGAGAATTATCAAACACTCGATTGAGTAAGCAAATTGACAGAGTTTAGCCTTAGTAGAAAAATCACGTACCTCCCTCATTTCTTTAGAGGGGTTTTATAGCCTTCATGGGAGACTGAATAACTCCCCATTAAATGTCAGCGTGTATGGCGGGCATATAACTGCCACGTTCAACACAACGGCCTTATCATGAATGCTGAAGCGAGTTTTCTGGAAGTAACTTCCCACGTCCACGATTACCGTTATTTTCGTAACAAAAAATGGTAAGCCTGCTGGCTGAACATTTGCTCGCTGGGTGTTTAGCCCCCAGCTCGCTATACACTTGCCAACTTGGTATTTAGCCCCCAGATTCTGAGCGATAACCGCTAGGCTCTCAATCCAAACTGATCAAAGTCTGGTCGGTGCCTGCTTCATGATTTCGAGTTGGACTTTGGATTGCACGTGCTTTGCTCCTGATTGAAGAAAATGTGCCGAGCACGTGTCTCAAGCCTGGGCCTATCGGGCCAGGTAGTTCAATTATTATTATCAAAAAAATTATTTTTATTTTTATTATTGTTGTTATTATTATCATCATCATCATCTTCACTTTCATCAACATTATTACTATTAAATATCAACGTCCCTTCTAAATTTTCATTCATGAATGATCTCAAAAGAACCATTCAATTCATAAAATCTAAAGTTAATCTTTTCATATTAAATTTTTTAAAAGTTAACCTTTAAACTTTTATAAAATTGTGGTAGTAATATTAGTTGTAGCAATAGCGAATAATAATAATAATAATAAAATTATTATTATTACCACTATTAAAAATAATAATGAAAATAACAATAATAGCAAAAAAAATGATGCCATTTTTATAATAATATGTATATATAATTTCTGAAATAGTGAATTATTAATATCATTGATAACAAAATAAGTTTTTTTTTAAAAAAATAAAACTCATACCACAACGATGTTAATAAAAACGTTAAGTTTTAAACTATTTCACACTAAAAAAGTATAATTGTGGGACTTCTTGGATGAACGAATTATTTTTGAAACTTTTTAGATATGAGAAATTTTTTCACTCGACTTTTAGAGATTTTCCCATAAAATATTTTTTTCATGAATTCAATCTATGAAAATTAAGCAATTAATTAAATCTTAATAAAAATGAAGTTAATTATATAGAAATACATATGTCCTCATGGCCCTAAAACATGTCACGTCAATGTATTGAACCCTAAGCACGGTCAATCCAGCACAAAGCAAACATTGTTATAATAACTCTAGTTGGGGATTCTTACACAATGGCGGTTTCAAAAACGTTTTCTCACCTTCATTTCATGTAACTGAAAGCTCAATTTATAAAATACAAACCCACAAAATATAAGAGTTCCATCTATTTCAATTCCGACTACGAAAGCTATGTCCACCATCTGCTAGAGACAGATTGGTGAGTTCATTGTTTTTTTAAATTTCATTTTATGATGTATTTTTTATCCTTTAAAAATATGTAGTAGGCTCGTTCTTGTCAGAAAACTTTCTAGAAAAAGAAATTTTTTCTGGAGATAGATTGTAAACTTTCTATTAAAATGGTTAACAATCTCCAATTGTTAACAATCTCCAGCAAGATGGTTAACAATCTCCAATTGTTAAAAACGTAATTTGTAAAATTTTACAATTTTAAAAACGTAATTTGTAAAAGTGTACAAGTCACTAAAGTAATCATAAAATTGCGGTTCTCCAATTGTTAACATGTAACTGACTCACAAAAAAATTGTATCTCAATTTATAGATTTTGTTTTGTTATTATAAAAAGTACAACTAAAGCACCAGATCTATGTATTTTTAAGATATATTTTCCAGATATGTTATAATTTACTTGAGCTAACATATAATATCATCATGGGGTATACTTAATACAACACCTATAAAATGCTTAATACAACACTTTTAAAAAATGTTTGACCAAAATACCCTTTACATAATTTATTTTTTTCGTTTTTTATTAAATTTAATTTAACAAATTTTAAATTTAAAAATATTTTAAACACAATTAATTTATTAATTAATTTGATTTAGTTACTAAACACAATTAAATTACTAATTTATTTGATTTAGTTATACTAAGTGAAAAATTATCTTTAAGGATAAATATCAGATTGTAAAATTTTTCTTGTAAGTGAAAAAAAAAATTGCTTACGCATTTTTCTCTCAGTCAAAATTTCAATCAGTTAAAACTTCTAAAAAGTCTACAATTTGGAAGCAAATCGGCAAAAAAATGTTGAAACGTGGATATGGACGATGATGGCGATGTTATATCTACCACTTACGCGAACTTTACGGTAATATTTAATTCTAATTATTCAATTTTTATCTCCAAATGTTAAATTTTTATCTATTAATTTATTTTTTAATGTTTAAATGAAAAAATAACAAAAAAAAAAAGATTTAGGGACTGGTTTTGTAAAAAAATGTTTTACCAAAATACCTTTTACGTAATTTAATCTTTTTGTTTTTTTAATTAAATTTAAATTCACTAAAATTTAATTTTTTTTTATTAAATTTAAATTAGCTAATTTAAAATTTAATAATTAATTTGATTTGAATTAGGTTTAAATTAAAAAAACAAGTTTTGGGTAATTTATTATTTTTGTTTTTTAATTAAATTTAAATTAGCTAAAATTTAGTTTTTTGTTTTTTTATTAAATTTAAATTTGCCAATTTAAAATTTAATAATTAATTTGATTTGAATTAGGTTTAAATTAAAAAAAAAAACAAGTTTTGGGTTTAGGGACCGGTTTTGTACCAGTCCAAATTGGGGAGATGGGCTAGGGACCGATCTGGTAGGAGTCCAAAATGGGGGGATGGGTTTAGGCCTGGTTTGTTGGCAGTCCCAAAAGGGAGGAATGAGTTATGGGCTGGTCTGGTAGCTGTCCAAAATGGGGGGATGGGTTTAGGCCTAGTTTGTTGGTAGTCCAAAAGGGGGGAATGGGTTATGGGCTGGTCTGGTAGCAGGTGGTGGGCTTGTGGGGGAAATTATTGGGTTTGGGACTGGTACCAATCCAATCCTTAAACCCAAAACTTGTTTTTTTTTATAATTTAAACGTAATTCAAATCAAATTAATAATTAAATTTTAAATTAGTTAATTTAAATTTAATAAAAAACAAAAAATTAAATTTTAGCTAATTTAAATTTAATTAAAAAAAATAAAAAATTACCCAAATTAAAAAAACAAAAAAATTAAATTACCCAAAACTTTTTTTTAACCCAAAACTTGTTTTTTTAATTCAAACCTAATTCAAATCAAATTAATTATTAAATTTTAAATTAGCTAATTTAAATTTAATAAAAAAACAAAAAATAAATTTTAGTTAATTTAAATTTAATTAAAAAACAAAAAAATTAAATTACGTAAAGGGTATCTTGGTAAAAAGTTTTTTAAAAGTGTTGTAATAAGCATTTTATAGGTGCTGTATTAAGTACCTATGTATCATCATATTTTGTTTGATTTCAAAGTTTATTGAAGAATAATAGTATATGTGTTGTAGGGAAAGACAATTTTGTCCCTAACATTTTTGTTTTTCGATCAACAACATCGTTTCTAGATTAATTTATCGTTATTTACATTGTAACAAATATTGTTATAACATTCAATTAACTTGATTTGAAATAATGAAGAATTTTTTTCAATTAGTAATTAAATAAAAATAAAATGGAATAAATAGTAACTTTAGATTTACAAGGCATTTCCCAGTTTTTCAAGTAAACTATTGATGTTTAGTTGCATTTCCAAGGTAAAAAATACATCTAAACAAAATAGAAGTGATTCTTATTTTGGAAAGTACATTTTGGGAGAAACTTTTCAAAAATGGACACGTCTCCTTATATATATATATATATAGATTTTAAATGTGTTGCCAAACGACAAAATTAGTTTTGGAGGCCACAATTTCAATTCCAAGCTAAAGAATTGGGGTATCCAAACATACTAATATTCCATAATTGAATTAACATACTCCATTTATTTATCATTACGTTTCAATTATTTATTTAATTTTGATACATTACGTCACTAAAAAATTATTTAATTTTTCAGATTTTTGTACATTTTGTGTATGGTATAGGTTGATTACAATGATTAGATAGTAATTAGTACAAGACGGAAGACGTTGAAGTGACCAAAATATAGATAGATGGGCCGTAATGGGCCGAAACAATAGCCCTCCCAAAGCATTCTACAAAATTAGGGTTTCTACAACTTCCCGTCTATAAAAGATGAAGGTTCAGCCGCTAGAAATCGCATTCTCCACTGTAAGTTGTATAGTTTACCAGAGGTTTTAGAATTCGTGTGCGTAGCTTGTATAATGTGACTGTGTTTTAAAGTTTTTTTCGCTGAAAGAAAAGGGTGATTTGGTGTGCAGATGATGAAAAAATCAACAATTTTTGGGCTGATTAAACCGTGAAGCACCAAAATTCGAGCTTTTTAAAACTGATGCAGCCATCACACCTTCTATATTACTTTGTTTGTCTTTAAGAAAGCTTTATTTTGCTATTTTTCTTTGGCTTTCCTGTCTCCATTTTGATTTCGATTTTTGAATCTAATCAACTGATTATGAGTTCTTGATGATCTAGTTATGGTTTTTGGTAAAAGAAAAAAAAACACAGTTTATTGATTATTTTGCTATTAGTTAATCACCTGATTGTGAATTCCTGTTGTTTCAAGTTATTTTTTCGATTAAAGGAAAAACAGTTTATTGATTAACTTTCTATTAGCTAATCAACTGACTTAGAGTTCTTGATGAATCAAGTTCTGTTTTTCTTAAGAGACAAAACAGTTAATTGATACATTTTCTACTCCCAGCATTGATTTCCTGTTTCTAATCTAACTTTTTAACAAGATGATATTTTTAATAATTCATTAATAATAAAATAATATTTTTATGTCTCGTTTTTTTAAAGATAGATTCTTTCTATGAAATATTTTAAAATGGAATGGTGGATTTTGTGCCAACAACGAAAGGAGTATTAGTTAATCTATACTAGAAATTTTTGGGGCAAAAATTCTACTTTAACTTTAAATTGATGCAATTTTTATACTAAATTTCTTTAGTCATCTCCAATAGTTTTAAAATTTTACTCTAAAATAAACATTCCAAATATATTCTTTATTGTTTTATTTAAAATATATGTTTTATTTCAATTTGTATTAATGTATTTTAGCAAAATAAATATATTATTTATTGAATTAATATTATATTGAATTAAATATTATTTATTAAAAATAATTAAATGTATGTATTTAATTGAGACTAAAATACCAACATATAAAAAATTAATAATTAATTTCATGACATTATCACATTAGTAGAGATTTAAATATGAACATTAAAATAATTGATGTAAACTATTAAATAGATATGTCATGAATCAACTAAATAATTAGAATCTAACAATAATTAAATTAATTGTAGGTAGTATTTAAATCAATATACAACTAATATTTAAACTAATTTATAAATTTAACAATATTAATAAAAACTAAAATACAAAATTATTAAAACAAAAAAAGAAAAGAAAAAGAGGAGAGGTAAGAATTGCAAGATGAAGCACGAACAGTTTCATGCCAAATTTTAAGACTATTCATTTTAAAGGAATAGTGGAAATCTAACATATGCATGGCCAATGGAAGATCTTAGCCAAATTTTCTTGTAATCTTTGCTTTCAATGGAGTATCTTCATAAATCAAATATAAATCATCTATTGATTTGTGGGGAAAAAAATCAAGAGATGAACCCAAATGACTCCAACTCCTAGGTATTGCCTCCTTCCCCTTTTCCCACCCTTTCCATGTGTTAACAATTTATTGGTCATCATTTTATTTTTCCTCCTTGTTTTTTTGACAAATTTTTAGCTCAAAAAAATATTTTTTTCCTGAATTAAAGTACACATTTTTACTTATAAAAAGAGACTTGGTTTGTTTTATTTTATTGACTCAAATTATTAAAATTATAATAAATAAATATTATTTTAATAATGACTATTTATATAATTTCGAAACTAATTATTTATGCAATATAAAATTTATTTGTTAGTATAAATTGAAAGAATATATTAAATTAATAGAGATAAAGATGATGTGGTAGATAAAGTTGTTGGAGATAAAGATGGTTGTGTATGTAAATATGTTGGATTTTGTGCCACCATTGGGAGGGTTATTTTGTTTTAAATCAAATAAGTATCTAATAGATTAGTTTATTGGTTTTTAATGGGTTCAATTTGATTTTGGGTTTGATTTTTGGCTAACCATTGTACATGCTTAAGAGCATGTACAAAGGGGGTTTTTCCCCAAATCAAACTTAAATCTTTTCATCCAATGGAGAATTTGAAAAAATATCTCCAAATCAACCAATGATTTTAACAAAAAAAAATCATCCCTTGAACCCCAAAGTTTCCAAATCCTAGGTTCCCTTTCCAAGTATCATCATTTGAGTGGATAACATTTTATTTTCTGTCATTTCCTTTCTTGACCAATTTTTAGCCAAAAAAATTTAATTTTTTAATTCATATCCCATCATCTTTATCTCCAACAACTTTACATACATCATCATCTTTATCTCTATTAATTTAATATATTCTTTCAATTTATACTAACAAATAAATTTTATATTGCATAAATTAATAATTTCGAAATTATATAAATAGTCATTATTAAAATAATATTTATTTATTAAAATTTGAATAATATTTATTATAATTCGTTATTATTTATTTATAATATTATTACTTTATTTGTCTTTTTACAAATAAATTCAAATTTTGTGAAAAATATATTTGGTATCCAAATGAGGCAAACCAAGTCTCTATTTATAGATAAAAATGTGTACTGTTTTTAAAAAAAAAATTAAAAAAAAATCTTTTTTGAATACCGAAACTGCCCTTAAACAACAAATAAAGAAAAAATTCCCTCAACTACTACATTAATGACACATGGAAAGCATTGTCAGGAGCTAGTCTCGGCTGATGGCATTTTTTTCAAAATTAGTCCATCAAAACCACGTCGTTTGATGTATGGGTCGTACCAAACTCATCGTTTTGCAGGGGTTGTTGTGGAAAAGCCTTAAAATCTGGAGGTTCATCTGCCGAACCTTTTGGGTTTAAATCATCCACTGATTTAGTTTTGATTTTTTAAAAACTTCCATTGTTTGCCAAAAATCTCAGAAGATTTGGAGGAAAACCTCCATTGGCCTTACTCTAAGTGTTTGTTTGATGGAGTGTTTTTCTCAAAATGCTGGTAAAAAACATAACGTTTTCTCTTTTCTCTTTAAAAATGTTTCAATACAATGTTTAAAAACACATCATTTTATAAATGTGCAGTATTTTAAAACGTTCCAATTTTGAGCGTTTGAAAAAAATGTTGCATTTACAATTATTTTGTTTATAAAAATAGTGTTTTGAAATAGTTTTTTAAACATGTTTACAAGAAAAAAAAATTACGTTTTGAAAATAGTGCGTTTTAAAAACGTTGCGTTTGGAAAAAGCTGTATTTTTAAAACGCTACACCAGACGAGGTCTAAGTTGACATTCTTATTTTGACATGTTGTTTGTGGGTTGAGTAGATAATATTTGTAGTAGGTCCTGTAAAATTGTCTTACAAATATTAATTCGTAAGATAAATCTTAATTTGTAAGATTTGTTAAACTCTTTCATAGCTTAATTCACTAATACATGGTGAGTTGGATAAAGAAAATATCTATAAGATCGTTTTACACAATTTTTGTCATATTTGTATATGCATTGCATTCTTGATAGTACAAAATATAACAATTGTGTTAGTTAGCCTAGAATTGAAAATATGACAATATTTTATAAGTTGCACTATATAGCTCCCCCCCCCAACAAACCTATAAGTTGATCATTCCAAAATTTGAACTTCCTAAATTACCATCCCCTTCATAAGTTGACCCCCCCCCCTAAAAAACTCAGCTTGAATCAAATCCTCACCCCTTTCACCGTCTCCTCCCTTCCTCACACCGTACACTGCCTCATCCCTTTCCCTCCAACTATTATATTCTCACTTCATTCTATTCTCACTCCCCCACCCACCATCCATTACGTTTTCCCTTCCCCCACCATCCATCGCCTCCTCCCTCTACTATCCTTCATCTCTCCCTTCCATTGTCTTTCCTTCTTCCTTTTCCCTCCCTCCTATCTAAACAAAACTCTAATTTTTCGGTGAGTACCTAGCTCACACCTCCAAGCATATCCCTTCTTTTTAAAAAAAGAAAAAATCAATTCAAAGGTTGTTTGACCGATCAAACAACCCTCATCCGTTCGACCATAAGCTATCGAACAACCCTTGTTCGGCTATAGGCGATCAAACAACCTTGTGTTGTTCGATAACTTGGTTGTTCGGTCGCCTATGACCGAACAGATGATGGTTGTTCGGTAGCCTATGACCGAACGGATGAGGGTTGTTCGGTCGATCAGGATCGAATAACCTTTGAATTGATTTTTTTTAAAGAGAGGAACAAACATGGAAGAAGGGAGATGCTTGGAGGTGTGAGCTAGGAACTCGATTGGTGCTGCTGGTGCTGGTGATCGAAGGAGTATATTGTGATGGGGGAGGGGGTGATGGAAGGGGAATGAAGAAACATTGGATTGGGGGTGGGAGGAGGCGGTGGGGGGGTGGAAGGAGGAGGCAGTGATGAGGGGTGGGAAGGGAGGAGGCTGCGAAGGGGGGAAGGGAAGAAGTGGTGAGGGGGTGGGAAGGGAGGAGGCTGTGAAGGGGGGGGGGTAAGTTTGGACGAAAGGAAGGATAACTTAGAAATTTTTGGTTTTTGGGGGGTTAACCTAACCTATAGCATTGGGGGGCTATATAGTGCCACCTTATTTTATTAAAGCCATAGTCAATAGCTAGCTATATCTCATTGCAAAAGACACATAACCTAACTCGACTGCACAATGTTTGTTGGAGCATTTGAAAGTTGGAAATGTCTTCATGGCCTTCCATCCTTGTGATGGCAATGCACAGATTTGATCTGACCTTTCAAAGTGTGACCGTCCAAGGAAGTCCTCCCAGCCCCCAGTTACTTACCGAAACGAGTGGCCTCATTCATTCCTTGCTCTTTGTTGAGCGTATCTACCAAATTGACACCCAATTGCTTCAGCACGTAAAGAAACACACCCACTTTTTTTTGACACAAACAATGTCAATTCGGTGTTACCGAATAAAATTGAATAAATAATTACATACCCAGTGTAGTTAATTCGTAGTTTTAGATCTTATCTAATTCTATCGATTACTTAGAGCATCCACACTCATCAACCTTTTAAAAGGTTTATCCAACATGTTACGTTATCAGCTTATAATTTTTTTCATTGTAAACATATTTCTACACTCACATAAAACTTTTTATAGCAAGAGCTCATAACTAAATATAAACCTTTTTTCCCCCCTTAGGAGGGGGGGAAAAATATATATGTATATATATATATATATATATATATATATATATATATATATATATATATATAAACCTTTTACCCCTCCCCTTTATTGGTATAAACCTATGCAAATTGCTAAAAAGCTTTTCACCAATCAGTGGATACCAACCGGTAGAAAATTACAACATTTTCCTTCATCAGCTGTAATGGATATCAAGCTTTTGCGAAATGTTTATCCAACTTTTAAAAATCATGCTACTACCCTTAATGGGTATTATCCATATAATAATTAATAAACTTGATCACCTTAATAAAAAAGAAATTTATTTAAAAATATATTTGAAGTTGGTATCTCATACAACACTTAATGCATTAGAATATTGTATAGGTGTTGGTGGGAAGCGGTGGCTGGACATAGTTGTTGGCATTGGTTGTTGGTGGATGGGCAATGGCCATGAGGCATTTTAACTAGTGGGTAAACTCAATGAATAACCGGGTTAAACCCCATAGTTATTAATTTTATTATAGTTCTCTTGAGGGTGTTATCAATTAATTTTTTATTGAAGAAATTGTTGGCCAGCACATTTTCTCAAATTTTTAATTACTACAGTATTGTGTTATTTTTTTCAACAGTTAAAGTCAATTTTCGTGAAATCATTCCAATAATACCCAATTTTGTCTCTCCTTTCTTCTTCCCCCTCGTCGTTGAATTCGTTTGCCCAAAGATGCAAAAAAAATGTCGTTGCAATGCATAAATTGATGCATTGCAGTGTATAAAATTTTAAATTACCTAATCCAATTGCATCGCGTTGTATCAATTTATACATTGCGATGCAAATAGTTAGCGATCCATAGTAGGGGTATGCAGGAGTTTTTCAGAACTGGATCGAACCAATCAAAATTAGACCGGATCAAGACTTTTGTTTGATCATGAATTTGAATTTTCATAGAACCGAGCATTTGGGTCGGTCCCGGTTCTCGAACAAAAAAACACGGAACCGGACTGACTCGACCCACTTAGTTGTTTATTTATTATATGTGTGTTTGTCTTAATTCCTATTTTCCTAATTATGAGTCTATAATTTCAACATTTTTAATTGTTAAATGTACTTTTATCGAATGTTTTTTTATTTTTTATGAAGTTTAAGTCTTTAAAATTTTATTATGTATTTGTATTAAACAGTTAAAAAAAGTAAAAATCATAGTATTGGTCGGTCCTGGTTCTCGTACACGTTCGGTTGGTACTGGACCGGACCAATGTATTGGTTTTCATACATATTAGGTTGGTAACGGATCTAAAATTTTTGAGAACTGGACTATTGGTCTGGTTTCGATTTTTTCTTCTTTTTTTTTTTTCAAAAAATTGGATCGAACTGGACCAAGTTCACCCCTAATTCGTAGCTTGCTTCAGGTTCATGAAGGGCATTGTAGTCTTTTCACTACCAAAATTGACTTTCTAGTTTTTAAAACATAGGGTACTGTAGCGATTAAAAACTTATCCAAGTGTACTGGCATGAATTTTAACATTTTTAGAATTGGTATATTGGATACCCAATGGATTGGATTAAATATTGCGAGCAAACTTGACAATGAATCGGATTCGGATCAGATCAGTCAAATTCATATCTGAATTGTTAAGAAATTATCGGTCTTGGATAACATCGGATTATCTTTCGGATATTTTAAAGCTCGAACCATATCCTAAATTTTCAGATTCATATTTTATGAGCTCCTTATTTCAAAGGTCGAATAAAATTAACTTTTTTTGTTTTTGAGCTGCCTGGCCCAATAAGGCCCAAGCCATGAGCCACGTGTCAGGCGTGTGTATCCTCCGAGCAAGCGAGCAAAGATGTTACACGAGCAACCGGGCAAAACCTTAGTTTTGGTCAGGCTAGTTACTTGCGAGATGGGGGCTCAGCTAAACGAGCAAAATCGATAAACGAGCATCATTGCTCGTCTGCATCAGTAAGAGCTATTAATAGTTGAGGACATTCATGTTCGGTAAAGATCAAGGTAACAGTTGAGGGTGGTTACACCCGAGCAAGAATCCTGGCCAGCGGTAATGACCGGCAAGTTCTCCGGATAACCCGTTGTCATTAGTGAGCTAATTAAATGCGTGTTTATTAAAGGCCATGACCGTTTGTGGGGCAGTTAATGCCAATCATGGGCGGTTAATGCTAATCATGGGCGGTTATTCATGGTTATGGGCAGTTATGCCTCCGGCGCATATAAAAGCTTGGCAAAAAGGTGGAGAAATGTATGCGCAATCTAATTCTCTAGCCGAAACTCTGTCAAATTGCTTACCTTCTTGTACTAATTCACACGTCGGAGGGCCTTTGCAGGGAGTGCCTCTGTCAAATTGCTTACCTTCTTGTACTAGCTCACTAGGGAACTTATTCCCATGGCAAAAGCCCCAGTATGGATGGGGAGTTTCTGGGTCGATATCAACTCGGGGATCAACCCCTTCGATGGGAAGGTAGGAAATTCCAGCAGATCGCAGAAGACCAAGGTCAGAGGTGAGAACTCGCCAGTCCAACACAAAATCACCTTTTACTCGCTCTAAAGCGATCACCATTTTGTTTGACCAAAACTTATATTATGCAGTCATTCAAAAATAAAGGAAAGCAAGTTAAGATATTACAAACAAAAATTAAATTGTTTGAAACAAGGCACGAAGGCCAGAAAGGCACGCAGGCCAGTGTTACGAGTTCAAGCACTAGGGGCAGTGTTGTTCTCGGTTGAAGCGGGAGCGGGTTCCTCGGTTCTTTCAGTCGATTCCAAGATGGTAACCTCGTCATCGGCCTGTACTTGAGCGTTGTCGCTGGTGGACGGGGGAGCTTGAGATGCCCAGATTTGTGTCATGAGGTCGGTAATAGTGGGATGGGTGACAGGAGGCGGATTCTAGGGAGACAAGCCCTTTTCAGTATCGGTCTCGGCCAGCGATTCCAGTTCGTCTTCGTTGAAGGGCACGAGAGAATGGCCGGGACGGGCAGACGAGCTAAATAATGGGTTAGCTCCCCACTCAGCGAGTTGTTCGGGGCGAATTTCTAGCCCGCTGCAAGCAATCTGCCTCAGAATATGGTTCATGCCTTGTACGAAGAAGGGGTAAGCTTCACCTTCAACACTGGTGGCGAAGTCGCTCGAGCCCTTATAATCTTCAATGATTTGTCTTTTCTGCTCTTCACTGGTCAAAGAGCCGGCCTCCAATAGCTTTTGCTCGAGATCGGTGACGGTGGCATTAGCAACTTCTAAATCATTTTGGCAGGCGCGCAGTTCTCGACGCACCCCGGCTATGTTGTTTAGGGCTGCCTCTTCAGACTTTTTGGAGAGGTTCAGTTGGGCTTCTAGAGCGGTCTTCTCGGCTTCGATTTTGGAGAGCTCGATCACCTTGCTCGTGAGGGATTCCTCGGTATTTTTGAGGTCAGCTCGGATGCAGTTAATTTTCTCTTCCAGCGCGTTCTTCTCAGTGGTCAGAGTCTCGGTCTCAGCAGTGAGAGTATTGTTTTTGTTGAGATTAGTGATCAGGCGCTCATACATCAAGATGGACTTGTTGGCAATCTGTTAGAAAAGTTGCAGGTTGAAAGCGAGAAAAAGGAGAAGGAAAGTTAGTGGTAAGAGGAAAGGGTTACCTCAGTCATGCACATGCCCATCTCCCCGATCAAGACGGAACTCGCTTGGTTGGCGTATTTCGTCTGGATGCCACTATGGTGAAGTCGCTTCATCAGACCAAGTCCAGCAGTGGCCTGGAAACCACTTCGCTTGTGTACAGCGATGTTGTGGAGGTCCGGTACGTTGGCGAGCTCCCTAATGAGGGCAGCAGCTTTGGGTTGATTGTCGGGCATGACGAAGTCTTCTTTCTGCCGAGAGGGAAGTTGGGGAGTGCTTTCTTCAATTATAGCTTTATCTGCCCGGCGTCTGTTCCTCCTCGGGCTTTCAGTTTGCTCTACGTTGATGATAGGTGGGGAGACATTTACTGCTTCTCGCACAGCAGGTACAGGGATGAAAGTTGCTGCAGGTTGACTGGGCTCGGGTTGTTGACGTTTGGTTCCTTGGCTTGAAGTGTTGGCCGGGACTGTCGGAAGATTGATAGCTGGCTGGGTTGACAAGTGTTTAGCTCGCTTATTGGAGCTCTTCTTCGCAGCCTGCATGAACTTGCTCACGTCTGTCAATTGCCTCATATCTGCAGTAGATCAAGAGAATATTAACCAGGGAAAAGCATAAATTTGTAAAGTTATTTAGAAAAGGGTGATGAAGCAAGAAGCAGTTGAAAAATAACCAGAGAGCGAGAAAGAAGGTCGGCAGAGAGCTCCAGCACGAGCACAATCCTCGCATTCACTAGGGAACTTATTCCCATGGCAAGAGCCCCAGTATGGATGGGGAGTTTCTGGGTCGATATCAACTCGGGGATCAACCCCTTCGATGGGAAGGTAGGAAATTCCAGCAGATCGCAGAAGACCAAGGTCAGAGGTGAGAACTCGCCAGTCCAACACAAAATCCTGTCCAGCTCGCCCTTCTTTTGCTCCCAGTAACTTCCTAAAGGCCTTAACTATTCGGGGTTCCCCAGCTCGGTAGGCGTTTTTGTCATGTTCGGGAAGACCGTAGTCGCTGATGTAGGGTGCAAAGGGCCAGCCGATGCTCGATTCAACGAGCAAGGCTTTTGAGTCCCAGCCATCGACCTTGTTGGGACCATCAGTGAGAAGTTTGAAGAATCCGTGGTTGGAGCGGCTGTTGATACGACCAGTTTTCTTGTCAAGAGAGAGGAGGAAAAATTTGCGGAATAAAGTCATATCGGGCTCAAACCCGAGTGACCGGCAAGCTACAGTGAAAGACACAAGGAACCTAATGGTGGTCAAAGTTAAGTCACAGGGAAGAGTATTGGATGCATTCATTAATTCTACGATGAATGGGTCGAGAGGGAGACGGAGCCCGACTTGAAAGAAGTCGAAATAAAATACCATTCTGTCTCCCTGAAAGTTATGGCCTTCTTTGTCTATGTCTAAGTTAAAGGCACGAACACGGTAAAGTTTAGGGTCCATTCCTAACGAGTAGAACCAGGTACTGACCTCTTCCTCGGAATTCAAGTCTTCCCATCTGATTGAGGGGGAGGAGTACGAAGAGGCGGGAACGAATAAAGTTTGGCTTGGCCCAGGGAGTTGGTCGTTTGGGCGAAGAGGATCATCTGTTTCCGCGGTTTCACAAGGGATCTGGGAGTCGCTGTTCGCTGGTTGCTCGTTTGGTGGTACGGGTTTTCGTCGGCGAGTAATCAATGGAACCACATCTTGCTCGCTCTCTTCAGAAGACGAGGTCGAGGGCAAAGGCATTTCTTCTGGAGCTCCATGGTCGTAGCTCCGGCCTTCGATTTCAGAAACAGTTCCTTCGCTAGACATCCTACAGGAAGAGGAATCGAGAATTGCAGGTTAAATATTGATCGGGCGAAGTATGACGAAAAAGAAATTGACTGTGGTACACAGGCTGTGAGATCAGTAAACGGGGTACTGATCATGGATTTCTCGATTCCTTTGGTCTGGGTTGTAAAAGGGTTGAAAATTTGTGGAAAATAAAAGGGGATTGAAATTTGGTTCATTACACTAATCGGATGAACAATTCGTAAAGGCAGAAAAAGAGGGGTTTTAGTAGAAACCCTAGTTCAGAATTCAAGTAAGAGAAATGCAGTGGAAGAAGCAGAAGTTGTGAAATACCTGGAAGTTTTGAAGAAATTTGATCTTGCTTCCGAAAAATCCTGAGGAAGAATGAATCTGGGGAACGGCTTCTGATGGGAAATTGCAGAATGCTTCGATGCTTCGTCTTTGTTCTCCTTTAAGCGCCTGGGAATCGTCAACTGGGTAAAGTTGGAAATAGAGGGAGAATGGGCTTTTTATACCCAGCGAAACCGTCGGATGAGGGAACAAATCATTTGGCCCGAAGCACGAGGCGCGGTGAACGAGGCGGCATTTAATGCGCATGAGGAGTTGAGCCCGCTTTTTCAGACTGGCGGCTGGCGGCTGGCTGACGTTTCATGCTTCCAAGAGACGTCTCTTTAAAACGCTTCATGAATTGCCGCCTATTCAGCTTTTTGGCTCCAAGATTATTCAAAAAGAGGTGTGCTTTGAAATTTTTGGGTTCCTCCTCGTCACGAGCATGAATACTCGGTAAGACAAGGAGTTGGGGGCTACTGAGCTGCCTGGCCCAATAAGGCCCAAGCCATGAGCCACGTGTCAGGCGTGTGTATCCTCCGAGCAAGCGAGCAAAGATGTTACACGAGCAACCGGGCAAAACCTTAGTTTTGGTCAGGCTAGTTACTTGCGAGATGGGGGCTCAGCTAAACGAGCAAAATCGATAAACGAGCATCATTGCTCGTCTGCATCAGTAAGAGCTATTAATAGTTGAGGACATTCATGTTCGGTAAAGATCAAGGTAACAGTTGAGGGTGGTTACACCCGAGCAAGAATCCTGGCCAGCGGTAATGACCGGCAAGTTCTCCGGATAACCCGTTGTCATTAGTGAGCTAATTAAATGCGTGTTTATTAAAGGCCATGACCGTTTGTGGGGCAGTTAATGCCAATCATGGGCAGTTAATAAAGATCCTGGGCAGTTAATGCCAATCATGGGCGGTTATTCATGGTTATGGGCAGTTATGCCTCCGGCGCATATAAAAGCTTGGCAAAAAGGTGGAGAAAGGTATGCGCAATCTAATTCTCTAGCCGAAACTCTGTCAAATTGCTTACCTTCTTGTACTAATTCACACGCCGGAGGGCCTTTGCAGGGAGTGCCCCTGCCCAGTTTATGTTTGTTTATTGACATTGCAGAGTTGGGCTGTGAGAATTCACAAACACGTTGAAAGCAGGTGTTTGGATTGGGCTTATTCAGTGCATCCAGATTTCTTGGACGCATCAGTTTTCATCCTATACCAATATGAATAAAAATGTTAGTAAGATATTATTGTGAACAGAAAAAATTATATTTAGTAGAAATAGTAATGATTAATGAATAAAAATTCAATATAAGTAACTTTTATATGTGCAATATTAATTTAGATTTTTTGTTCGATTGGATCGGATTGTTAACGGATCGGAATACCTAAATTCAAATATGATTTGTTAAGCTTTCAGATTATCGAATTCAGATCAAAATCGAGTAATCAGATTGAAAAGCAAAATCCATATGCTAAAAATAACTTCGGGTTTAGATCAAAATCCGATCAATTGACTTGTTTTCTACACAAACAGATTGCAATCCGGAAGGAACCTATGTTACTAGAACTCGTTGTTTTGGGTTTTCTCATGCTTAATTTTTGGGCTAAAATGGATTTTGACTCAAATGAATTATATGACCCAATTTTTTTTTTTGGGATAAATTGCAAGTTGATTCCTTATCTCAAATTTCTAATCGTTCTAATATCTCCTTTTTTTTTAAAACCGCATTAATGCATTTTTGTTAAATTCTTCTTAATACGCCCCTCCGCCTGTAAACAAAAAGCAAAACTACTTCTCAGCCCTTTTTCCTTCTTCTTCTTTCTTCGTCGATGACCGCTTCAAGTTCTATGTTTTCGTCTCCTCCGTTTACAACCCGGCGGCACCCCAATATTTTTTCTTTCTTTGTCGTCTTCTCCCCCTTCCCATCCACTTTTCTTTTCATGGCCAAATCGTAGGCAAGACATCTAGAAAGCAGATTTCTCTATTAAGAGAAAGGGAGTCAAGGAAGATGTAGAACATGGGATGTGAACTAGTCATAGACAAGACTAAATAAACGTAGGTCGATTTCCAGTAGTCGTCGAAATCTTCTTGTGCTTCTTTGGTAGCCGGTAGAACAAGAAGAAAGAGATTTTGAATTCCTTTTTCTAGGATAAAGAACTAAGGGCGGTAACCTGTTTTCTTCAAATGTTGTTTCCTGCCAGGATACTAATCCAGGTGAGGCCAAAGAGGTCGTCTGGTTTCCAATCTATATTGGACCTCCTGTCTTTCTCTTGTTTCTGGTTCAAAGGGTAAAGCTATGTGACTTATTTGATCTAAAAGTTGTGCATTTGCTTGGACACATTTTTTAATCGCGATGCATCGCTACAATACACAATTTGAAATTATGTATCGCGACGTACAAATTATGCATCGTAATTAAATTTGTGTATCGCGATGCATGAATCGAAGTTTTTGCACGCGATTCATTAAGGGTATTGTCATTCTTTTGCCATAAAAGTGTCCTTTTGTAGTTAAAAAAATATTATGGTGTTCTAGTTAAATATCGATGGGAGGAGACAGTTCCCACCGTTTGTTTGTTTTTACTATCTTCAATTAGATCTGATAATTACAACCCTCGTAAAGTCACCCAACTCAACCTGAAAATTACAAACAACTCAACATGTTAACATTTTTGGGTCAAAATGAGTAACCCGTTTTAACACAAAAAGATTAACGGGTCGAGCCCCTTACCCATTTTGACCTTGATGTGACAAAAAATCAGTCTTGGGTCGTTCGATTGAACTGTAGAATATCTGGGCTTGATTTACTTTCTTGAACCTGTCTAAGAACACAAAATCACCTTAATGGAAGTGCGAAATCACTCCGGCGTGAGAGTAAGTATCGTGTGAAAGTCAAAAGAGAATTTGATAGAGGTCCGAGGCTCAAGAAAGTGTGTGTACCTTGTTTATGGTTTATGTAGGGGTATTTATAGGCCCCCATTGTCATAGAATCCGTCTAAGATTCACTGCCTTAGTTATCTTGTAGGATTAGGAGAGAATCCCAAGATTTTAGGTGTGATAGGTGGCTGACTGCGAGATTGCAGGAATAGATTAGGCAAGTGTCCTGCTCGAGTAAGGAAACATTTGACTTGTCTTGGAGAGCAAGTCTCTGAGACTCCCTGCTCGATGTTTTCCCGGGAGAGCAGGGATCTGTCTGGTTATATAAAAATATAGGTCTAGTGATGACAAGTGTAGATCCCGATCATGGCCCCTGGTCAGGTAGGCAACGCCTATGCCCGGCAGGCTTAGGCGGGATATGTCTAATTCTCTATCTGATACAAGTGTAATCCCTGGGCATGGCCCCTGGTTGGGTAAGCAAGGTCTGTGTTCGGTCAAGTTTAGACAGGAGTTGCATTGTTCATCGCTCGATACCTTGCTAGCTCTGCCCGCTAGGCCTGGTAGGTCACACGATGACTGACCCCGTGACTGGCACGTGATGGTCGCTCGTGCGTGCTCGTGACCGACTTTGGCCGGAGCACATCAGTGGCCCCTAGCTCCTTGTCTGGCGAGTATTCATGCTCGGAGCGGGGAGCGTTTATGCTCGATTCTGTTGTTCGGGTACCGTGCCCTAATATTTGTGAAATTTCTAAGTGGATTGTGACTTGACTTGGAGGCACACTAGTAGAATTTTTGGAAATTTGGTGGGTTGCGCGGTGGGGAAGCTCTGCAGTTGGAGAGTACTGGGAGAGAGTGCGTGAGCCGTTAGAAAGTGGAGTGAGTTAATGGTAGCGTGTCGTTCGGTGCGGTGCATTAAATGCGCGTGCGAACTAATGACATGCGTCGTCTTTTCATGCGCCGTTTCGGCGTCCCTTTCCCCCCCAAAACTCTCTGAACCCTCGCCTATAAAAAGCCCATCCTTTTTCCTCTCCATCCTTTTACCGTTTCTCAGATTTAGAGAGAAGAATATTTTGCGTTCTTGCTGTTGATTCCTCAGAAGATTTCCAGATTCCGGCCTTTCGTCCATTCCCAGATTTCAATCGTTTCTATTGCTTCCTTTGCTTTTGGTGACCAAAGGTTTATTCTTGAAAGAAGAACCGAACCCTGATTGACAGTAAGTTTCCTACCCCTTCTTTTCTTGCTTGTTCTTCATATTCTGGGCTGTTTGCCCCCTTTACTGCATTTATGAGTTGGCTCTTCATCATCTTTTATTTTTTTGGGTAAAATTCATAGATTAGAATCACACCTTAGGTAGAGATCGAGGAAAATGACCCAGTGTCTTGCACGCTAGGTAGGCATGGCCCTTTGGTGTACCTAGACGTAAAGTTTTTTTCCGTTTCAAATTGTTCTCTGTTTTGAGCAGAGTCTGACCTCTTTTTCCTCGATTTCTATGTAGATGTCTTCCCCGATGAAATCGTGTGACGAATCAATAGGCAGCGAGAGAGAGGCCTGGAGTTGGATGACCCATTGAGCAGTAAGGATACTCCTCTTGTTGGAGCGGAGTCAGATAGTACTGCCGAGTCTGTGGCCGAGTAAGCTATTGTTACCCGAGTCTAAGTGCCCGTCATTACACTTACAGATTCCTTTAGTGGGCATGGCCCGTCTGGTGGAGAGGTAGAGCAAGACGGTGTGGCTGCTGGTGGGCAAGGCCTAGGACAGCTGGCCGGAGGAGAAGAGCCCGTTATAGGACATGGCGTAGATGGAGGAAGGCCGCTTAATCTTGAACAAAAGGTTGCCGTTGATGACGTCTCCAATTCGGGAGAGGCAAGCTCAGATATCCCATTGTCCCGGAGAGGGAGGAATTTTGCTCGTGCAAGAAATGAAGCTACCACCTCAGCCCCCGTGCCTCACTGGATGTCAGATGCTGATGAGACCATGTACGCTGCGCATTGGGCCTCTTTAGATACCTCAAACAAGCTCACTGCGTGGTTTACCTCATTGGGCGTGGACCCCCAAAATTACTAGGTAGAGAAGGTTGTGCTAGTGGATGGGGAGTATCCTCGCGAGTAGAACGACAAACTGCTGTCTTTTGCTGACTTCTTTCGGGTGGGGCTATGTCCACCCTTAGAGCCGTTTTTCCTTAGATTCCTCAAGGAATTTGGTCCCATGCCCGGTGACCTTATGCTAAACACTGTCCAGGCACCGATGGCCTACATCGTAGCGTGTCGCTTGCTGCGTATTGAGCCGACCCTGAAGTTGTTCAGGAGATTGTTTATCCTCAGTACCAATGTCTTTGGCTGGGTTGGACTCCGGTCAAATTCCGGCTTTCTACAGATTTTGAGTGATGTTCCGGGGAAGGTCGAGGCTTAGGATAAAAGGGTGGTCTTGATCGAATTTTAGGTAAGATGGCCGATGATGCCCATGAGCGAGACCGGAATAAATGTACCCAAGCTTCCTTGCGGTAGCTTTACTACGGGCGATTCTGCTTGTCTTGCCACTATCCGAGATGCTCTTGGGGTTGTGATGGATGGAGAGAAAAAGGTAAGCCACGACGTCTTGTTCGATTGGAAAGAGTTTGTCTGCAACCCTAAGAATTTGTGTCTGGCCGGGGTGCTTCGAACCGCAGTGCCCGGAGTTGAACCTCTGTGCATCTTTGAGGCCGAGGATGCTCATGTATATTGGGGAGACTGCCATGGACAGAACTTCCGTGTAAACTGTCTCGAGTGCCGAAGACTCGGGCTTGATTGTACTCCTGCCTACTCAGTCGCCCATGGTTGATATTTCCCTTTACTCGTTATTCTTCTTTCTGTCTTGTAGTCGTTGTATTGATGGTTTTCTTTTTATGTACAATTATGTTGACCTTCAGACAACTTCAGAGGTTGGAGTGTTGGTCCACAATAATGCTCAAATAGGCTAGAGGGGGGGTGAGTAGCCTATGATGCCAATTTAAAAACTTTTCTTTGTATATATATATAAAACATAGTTTAAGTGGCAATTGCAGTTTATTGAGTTGAGCATGTCTGCCGGTAGAGGCTATCGGTAGGCTTGCTCTAAGTAGAAGTATCAACTCTGCCGGTAAACTGCTAGTCAAATCAAAAGCCTATAAAAAAGAGTTTGGGAAGCAGAAAGTAAAGAGGCTATGATTTGAAGAAATCTTAAGTGGTTGTACACGAATATATGTTCAGAACAATAGAACACTTAATACTTCTTTCAAATGCAGATTAAGTAAATCAATTAGAGAATAGTTTTTCTAAAGATAAATTCATTTGTCAAAAGCTCATAGATATATAAGGACTGATAGATAAGGTATTTGTAAGAACATATGAATTTATTCAAAGATAAATTGCATATTACATCAGTCTAAATAATCCATGTACAGTTTCTGGTTTTGTCCATCCAAGCCTCAATCCTTACTTAATTATTCATTCAAGAATCTTTAAGCAGCAAAGGGCAATAGGAGACCAGAATGAGAAACTGTTATGAGAAGGAAGGGATTTTCAAGGTCGTTCAGATGAAAATTATCTGAACGATTGAGTGCAAACCACTCGACCTCCATGATGAATGATTATTGCACAATCAACAACATTTGTATTGGAATACAAATCTGAAGATATGAATGCAATATCTACAGACAGCTCTTCATTTTCTTCAGACATAATCTAACATCAATCTTCAGATCTTGATCTCTGTCTAATGAAGTTTCTGATTAATCTCTTCTCTTCTCCAAGCTTTTCTTCCTAGCAATTCACTAAAAGTGTTTTGCTAAGATCTGGATGAGTTCACTGCAATCTGTGTAGAGATTTGAGATACGTTGGTGAAGACGATCTCTTTGTAGATCTCTTTTCTTTGAGGCTCTTGAGTAATTTGAGTTACTCGTTGCTCATCATCTGTTATCTCATCGGGGTGAGTTGTTTTCGATGATCTATATGTCTTGGGTACGAGAGAGGATTTATATAGGCGAGAGTCAATATGATCGTTGAGATATGAAGATTTGAAGTTTCTATCCGTTTAGAGATGTAGTGGTTGAAGTCTATCGGATAGAGATCTTTGTCCATAAAATCTTTGACTATTTGGAGGAGAGATTTAGTCCTGTAGGTCTTGGAACTTGTTGTCTGTCAGGCTGTGTTGATAAGTCTCTGAAGAGTAGGTCTGATGTATGTTGCACTATCAGGTGGTCTGTTCAATAAAGTAATTGCTTTTTGACTTTATCAGACTACTTGAGTGAGAGAAAGTCTTGTAGCTTTAAGTATGTCAGGCTTTCTGAGGCTTGAACATATTTGTCTTGATTTGAGCTGCTTCTAGACTTTTCTCTGTAGCACGTGCAGATTTTAGGTCTGCTGGTGCAATGTTTCGAGCCAGTGGAAACAAGTCTTCCTATTCAGGAGAATTGATGTCTGCTGGTGTGAACAGTTTAACTTGTAGCATGTCTGCCGGTGGTGAGTCTTCAAGATGTTCGATCTTTATCCTTTGAAGGCTTTTGACATAGCCTGCAAGTCTTCCTTGAGAGGCGTCGAAGTGTTGAGTCTGCATTTCAATCATCATGTAGGAAGGTAGGACTTAATCAGGTTGCACATAATCTAAGACCTATGTGATGTCACACGAGTTGCCACGCTAACCGGTACGCAGACCTTTTAGCCACTCGTGATGACTCACTTGTAATAGGGGCAAGCAAATCAACATCTATAGAATATGCAAGATGATAATTAAATTATCAAGAAGCATATTCCAACCTGGAGGCGCAGAAGAGCATGAGAGTGACTGAGCTGGCGAGAAAACCGCGCCGAGACAATCCCTGCCATTCCTTTTGTCCCTCCGACCAAGAAACCTACTACGGCTAAAAAAGCTGTTGTCAACCCTCTTCCTGCTCGGAAAGATTCCGACGATACCCTTGCTGCTGCTGTCTCTGCTGCCGAGGTTGCCAAGGCAGCAGGCAAAAGAAAAAGAAACTCCCCGCCCCCTACTGATCGGGCCTCATGTCCTCGCGCAACAAGTTCTGAGCGTGCGTCCGCCACACCCCCTCCTGCCAAAGATTATTCGAAACCGTGGCTGCTTCCCGACTTCGAGATGCCTACCACTATCAGTGCCGCCCGGGCTATCGTGAGATGGCTTTCTAAGGGCCCTAACTTGGGGCATATTGACTTTACCGTTCGCGGGAGCCCTGTCGGGCTGGTGTGCAAGGGCATATTAAAGAGGCTTTTACAGGAGGACGTGACTCATTACCGCGACATTGTTGGTCATGTTCTGCTCGGACACGTCGGGCTAAATTTAGGCAAGGTATGCTTTGTGATGATTATCATAGCTACCATTATCTGTTCGTTGATCCTTTCTGACCACTTCTGATGTTTTTTGCAGATTGCCTCTACTTGCAACAACCTCTATGACCAATATTCCGAAGAGAGGGAGACGCGCAAGAAGTTTGAGACTGAAAAGGGGGAGCTGATGAGCTCGATGAAGCGCATAGGCGAGCAGCTCAAAACTCTGGGGAAGTCGCTGAAGGAGAGCGAGGCCTCAGTCAAGTGACTTGATGTAGAGACTTTGGCTCTGGCCGAGGAGAAGACTGCCTTGGTGGAGTAGCAGAAGAAGTCTCAGGTAACTAAGGACGCGCTAGTATTGCATCGGACACAGCTGCAGGTAGAGTTCGGACGCCTTTAAGGCCCAGGTGACCAAGGATGCAACGACCATGGCCTTATTTTCTAAATAGTTGACTGCAGCCGATAAGAAG
Organism: Codonopsis lanceolata; assembly: GCA_013146195.2. Taxonomy (NCBI): domain Eukaryota; kingdom Viridiplantae; phylum Streptophyta; class Magnoliopsida; order Asterales; family Campanulaceae; genus Codonopsis; species Codonopsis lanceolata. Next base: position 11,978 of record JABEVN020000231.1, on the reverse strand, counting down.
ACAGTGGAGGACTTTCTGGCCTCTCTAGAGTATTCTGCTCGAGTACGTAAGGAGATCCTACCGTATTATGTAGTGGATACGAACCACATCTTGCGTATGCTCGCTGGACATGGTGCGGTAGAGATGCAAACCATGGCTGACTAGGCCCTACTCGACCTATACTGCCCGGAAGCTCAGAGTTTCCATCATGTGGTGCCTTACACCAAGGGCGAGCTGGAGGCCCTTGCTCGGGATAATGCTGATGATGGGCTGGAGCCATGGATTCCTCCCACCCTACTGGGAGTCAATATAAGTAGCCTGATCGAGGTGAAACGGGCGGAGAGGTAGGCCCGGGTAGACGAGGCCACTGCCCAATTGTAAGCGGAACTAGAGGCCACTCCTGATGCTGAAGCAGCTGCTGCTTCAACCCTGGCTCCCCAGACATAATTTAGATTAACTATTTTTTGTTCGGCTTGCATGCCTGTATCTTCTGCTTTCCAAGTGTAATACTTCATAAATTTTGAATGGGAATCATGTTTTGTTTGACTATTGTTCTTGTACTTACATTTTTCGTGCATTTGATTAGTCATAGCATGTATGTGTAAGCTGTTTCAATGAGCATAGCTAGCATAATACGAACATAACTAATCAAGTATGAAAACTTGTGTAAATAACTTAGAAAATAAGGCTAAATTAGCTAACTAATTACTTTAAGTTTGAGGGTCCAGGGAAGCGTTCTTACCCGAACTAAGTGCTTGGTTCTGGCCAAGGCTTTGAGCGGGCATGGCCCTTATCGCCCTGGGGTGAGCATCCTGATGACTGCCTAGCGGGCATGGCCCAACTCTGAGCGGCAACCAACTAACCGGGCTTGGCCCTATTCGACATTTGTACACCGAAGTTGTTGCTAGTATATCTACTGGGTATAGAGATAAATGACAAATAGTATTGCACTGTCACTATAGGAATTTGAGGTAGTTAGACGCTACCTTGTGAGCATGGCCCCTACCGACTTGCGGGCTTCCCAGTAAGTGAATCGGGCAAGGCCTTATCTTGCTTGCTGGGAGGACTAGATTTGTTCATTGATACTCGGGTGTAGTGAAAGGTTGACCGAGCATGGCTCTACCTACTCGGCTTGCGAGTAGGTCTTACCAAGCAATCCGAAAGCAATTTGTAAATGATAAGCAAAAATATATTAACAATTTAATGAAATAAGCAAAAATATATTATACATGATAAGCAAAAATGATAATGACCCTCAACAGGGCTGAGGGTCTTGCCCGTTCATAAATTTTGATGGCCTGCGCTGGGGGATGCTCAACGTTGTGCGCATGGATCGTTGCTGGTGAAGGTGAGTTGACTTCATCTTTCTTGGAGATTTTGAGTTTTAGCTCGGGAGTTGGGATAATGAGCTTCAGTTTCTTTCTTCTCACTAGTTCACAACCCCTTGAATATGAGGGGCTTGGCCGTCTTTTCTACTATTGGATTGTGCGCGCTGATTGTCTTCGACGTTGCCCGGTCCTTTGTCTTTCTTGAAGCGATCCAATTTACCCTTGTTGTTCAGCTTTTGAATTTCCCGCTTCAACATATTACAACTCTCTGTATTATGACCGTGATCATGATAGTAATCACAGTACTGGGAGTTGTCCATGGTATGAGCGAACTCAGGATCAAGTGGGTATGGGATAGGCAGGACATCTCTGCCCTGGAACATGATGTCTTCCCGAGTCTTGTTCAGGGGAGTAAATTGTGGCTCTCTGAATCTCTGCCCAGGAGTGGAGGTTAGATTCTGATCTCTGCGCGGGCGGTGTTGCCCTCTTGGCTCTGGTCAGTTGGCATGGCCGAGCTGTCCTGAGTCTTGTCTTTTCTTTTGGGATTGACATCCTTAGTATTTTCTGTCGAGCAGAATAAGTGTGAATTGGCCAACAATTCTGCCTTCGAGGCATTGGGGTTCATTATCAGTATGGTTTTCAATGGCTTCGATTTCATGTTGTTCAGATAGTAGAAAGTGATCTCGGGGTCGTTGTCACTTACTCGAGCATCTCCTCGAACCGCTTAAGGTGGCTGCTGTAGGACTCGTGGTTGCCTTGTTTGATTTTGCCCAGGCGAACCTGTTCTTGGGCGTGCGTCCTGCAGAACTCTTCCAAGAAACTTTTCTTGAGGTCTTCCAAGCTGTCAATCGATCCGTGAGGAACTTTCCCTAGCCATGTTTACGCCTTGCCTTGGAGAGCACCCTCAAAAGCTCTCATCTTAAACGCCTCAATGTCCATGACCATTCGGATCTGTGCCTCGAATGATCTCAGCCAATCGTTTGTTTGCGTCTTCCTAAAGTATTTTTCGAACACGAGAAGATAATTCTTTGCGCGGGTGGCACGTTTTCGATCTTCGGGGTAAAGGGGTTTCTTTCTAGCGACTTTGTGACTCCGAAACCGGGCTTGGCCACGGTTAACTCGGCCATTTTCTTGGCCATTTCTTTCTTTATGGCTTCTATTTTGTCGGCCAACCGCTTCTTGACATCAATTGTGAGTCTGGAAGAGGTAGTGTACGATGAGCCCTTTGAGCGGATATCCTCTGACCGCTGAATCCGCCTTCTTTTAGATTTAGTTGGCTGCACAGCCCTTGCCGAGAGAGATGCCTCAGCAGAATATCTGGCCGAGGTGGGATAGTAAGTTGGATCATAATAGACTTCAACCTGCTACATGGCTCGAGCTCCATGTCTTTGTCGTTGCTCCTCTGCCTCGGCGTATTCACGAGCTCTGCGATGATTATGCCCTTCGCTTTGGGCATGATGTTCCTGTCCGCGGTGATGTCGATGGGATGGATTTTGGGGGTTGTTCTTGCTCTCCACCTGATCATCTGCCCTCTTCTCTTGATTCTTATGACCCAAAGGTACATGAACGATAGAGGGAATTCGTTTACTCGGAGCGAGTAGTTGTTGGGAAGCCTGGCCACCACCAACAGGAGCGGAATTACTGAAAGGGAGTAGTACTAAATCTACAAGTGGGACCGGGGCATGGCCCAAGGCAAGCAGTTGTTGATTGAGCACATATATCTTACTATAGTAATCCGCTTGGACTTGTAGGGCAGCAGCCCGTTGTTAAGGGGTCTGCCCGGGCAAGCTCACCTGGCTGCCTTGACCATTTTCTCGCTACCGATTAAGCTGATCCCTAAGATCGTGGGCTCAATCCTTTTGCTCGTTGATGACTTGACAAGCATCTTGCTGACTCGCTTGGTTTTGGCTAGCGTGTTGGGATAGTTGTTCCTTAACATATGTGACATCCTCGCCGTGAGCCGCATGCCAAGCATCCATCTTTTGGTTTCTTGTTGGCACTCCATGTTGGGGTGTCTTCGGTGGGAGATCATCATGCAGTGGGTTGTTCCCAAACAGATGGCTTCCAGCCTGATGGTTGCTAGCGGTAGCATGATACTTGCTACCTTTGCCAGCCATTACACTGATATTGCTTGTCGGAAAGCTATCAGAAAAACTGATGAGAAAGCTTTTAAGCTTCGTTTCCCGGCAATGGAACCAAACTGATGTGGCAAAAAATCAGTCTTGGGCCGTCCGATTGAATTGTAGGATATCTGGGCTTGATCTGCTTCCTTGAACCTATCTAAGAACATGAAATCACCTTAGTGGAAGTGCAAGGCTTGGCTTCGCGAAACCACTCCGGCGTGAGAGTAAGTATCATGTGAGAGTTAAAAGAGAATTTGACAGAGGTTCGAGGCTCAAGAAAATGTGTGTACCTTGTTTATGGTTTATGGAGGGGGTATTTATAGGCCCCTAATGTCATAGAATCCGTCTAGGATTCACTGCCTTAGTTATCTTGTAGAATTAGGAAAGAATCCCTAGATTTTAGGCGTGATAGGCGACATGCTGTAAGATTGTTGGAACAGATTAGACAAGTGTCCTGCTCGGGCAAGGAAACCTTTGACCTATCTTGGAGAGCAAGTCTTTGAAACTCACTGCTCGATGTTTGTTTGGGAGAGCATGGCTCTACCTAGCTATACAATGTAGGTCTGGTGATGACAAGTGTAGATCCCGGTCATGGCCCCTCGTCGGGTAGGCAATGCCTATGCCCGGCCAGGATTGGGCGGGATGTGTCTAATTCTTTGCCTGATGCAAGTGTAGTCCCCGGGAATGGCCCCTAGTCGGGCAGGCAAGGCCTATGTTCGGCCAGGTTTAGACGGGAGTTACATTGTTCATCGCTCGATACCTTGCTAGCTATGCCCGCTAGGTCTGGCATGTCCCACGCTGACTGACCCCATGACTGGCACGTGATGATCGCTCGTGCCGTGCTCGTGACCGGCTTTGGGCCTAGCACTTCAAACCCGATAGTTTTTTCTTTATAAATGAATGGATTTTTGGGGCGAAATTCGGGTCGAGACAGGCCGACCCCTTTAAACAAGACCCATTTCAATAAAGATCTATTTTGGCCCGTTTGATATTTGGGTTCTAATGACTTCTGACTCGTTTCGATCTGTTACCCATTCTAACCTAACTCATACACTACAAAACCTACTCAATTGTCAAACCTATCTTCGATCATTAAAGAAAACATGGGCTCCCATGACCCACGAAAAGGAGGCATGAGTGTAAAAAAGTTTACTGAAGTCCATAGTTTATTCCTCGATTTACATTGGAATAGATTTTAATTATTTGAATTTAACTTGCTCAAATGTTTAATTGGACAGTAAAACCGAGCAACGAAAACGTATCCTAATTACCCAATATTAACATGGTTTTCTTTTTGAAGGTTATTGAGGGAACTCTAGATGAAATTTACTTTCAAAATCCTATCAATTCCATAGTTTGAATAATGTGTGGAATTCAATTATAATTTTACATTACAGTTAAAATAAAATTTCATTAGCATATCAAGTAACTAGTTTAGTATAGTGGTAAAGGTTGTTAGTGATAATGAATGACAAAAGGTTCAAACTTGCCAACAACAAAATTGTGATAATTTATATTTTTATTAATTATTAATAAATAGCATATAGAGGTAGTCGAAGGACGGAGGTGGTTGGATGTGACTGGTGGTAGTGGCGATGGTGGAGGTCAGTGGTGGCCGGAGGTGACTGGTGGCTAGAGGCGAAGGTCGGCTGTGGCTGGAAATGGCTGGTGGCAAAGGCCGAGGTGGCGGCCGACAACGGTGGTCGGGAGTTGTGGTGGTGGTGTGGTAAAAGTAAGGTGAGTTGTTATTGTGAATAATAATGTACCAAAATTGAATTTAAATTTTTAGAATTTAATATAGAATTAGTTTTATAAAATTGGGGCATTTGGAATTTCAAATCATTTCAATTTAAAATTTAAAATATGTGCTAAATGACAGAATTGGTTTTGGAGGCCCCAATTCCAATTCAAAACTATATATGAAATTGGGGTATCCAAACATACCCGAAGAGTATTTTAGGTTTTTCATAAAATCAAGATCTATTATCATTTCACTAAAGAACTAACCAAGTTAATAACAAAACAAAATATCACACCAAATATTCATTTCTACTATGAACTCATAGCTTTCCATTTCATATTTTTCTAAACACTAAGCTTCACTCGTTGTTTTGGGGTCAATTTCACTAGTCTTTGCTAATTGAATTAATGCATATTTAAGTCGTGGAGCTTGAAATTTTATTGCTTTAACACTTTGAATTTGACTCTCCCAACGAGTTTGTGACAATGATTTCTCAGTTAAACTAGATACATTATCTTGCAAAAAATTTCATCGTTTTGTGTTTTGAAGAAAATATTGTTTATTTATTAATTTTTTTTATAAACCTTTCTCCTAGGGGGGCATGGAAAAGAAAATATTGTGTATATTCATTGAAGGACTCCAAAAAATGAGGTGGCGTTTTAACAAGAATTAACCATATCACAAAGTGCCAGATTCAAACTATGGCAACCACAACCCACAAGGCGTGTAAAATGCTTTAGAATTTATTTTTAATAATTTTTTTGGACATCTTTTTCTTTTTCTTTTCCTTTAATGTTGGATCCATTATCACAACCTTGTCATCTTATATTATGAATGTCAAGTTCAAGATTTTTTATTACACTAATAAGCTCGTTAGAATGTCTTAGTTCAGATGTATTATCTACTTTCAAAAATCCTGAAAAATATTCTTGAACTTCTATTGGACTTGTTGAAATATCCACACATCGTAATAGAGTTGACATTTGCTCTTGATGGCTTACATATGAAGTACATTCTAATATAATTGAAAAATAATTTACCTCTTTGATTATTTGCAAAATATTTTATTTCATTTCATTTGCCAACGGACTTATCAGTTCATTTTCTACATTATGGCCAAGATAAAGATTTTGAATTTCACCATTTTTAAAATGCCGAACATGTTCTTGTATTATTGGATCAAATTCTGCTATCATCTCAATAGTGCTTAACAAATTTCCATTACTTTGAAATTCCTCCATTTTCAAGTCTATTTCAACCAAAGGTCGAGGATTTTAGGGGTTATCAAATGATACATAGTGCAATCCAGTCAAAACAAGGTATTTATTATAGTAAGAAAGGAATAGATACCTCGGATACAGGTAAACTTATCATCAGATTCTCTACCAAGGTTTTTTACAACAACGATAATTCTTATTAATACATTTTTTCAATGTTCTTTATCTCTTATCATTTTTTCTTGTAAATATCTATCAATTGTTTTTGATCACGCCAAATAAAGGGTGACTATACGTGGTGTGTACGTGGAACTGGTCCGGATGGTGAGGTGTCACTATGAGTGCTGGAAAATGGATATCTGGCTGGTTTTCTTACTGGTTTCCCCGATTCTTCTTAAGCCTCGTATCTGTGACCTGAGAAACAAGAGAAAGCACCGGTTAGGGAGCTGGGAGGTTATCCCAGCTAAAGCCCTCCGGTGTGAGAGTCAGTGAAGGGATAACGTAGGTGAGCACAGGCGTTCCCTGAGATCACCGTGGATAGTTTGTGTGTCTTGTGCAGTAAGATTGCAAAGTGTGAATAGTGTCGTACCTCATGAAGTTGGCTACGTTCTCTATTTATACTCCTCTCCAGGCTTGGCTTGCAAGACAGGGAAGGACGGCACGTTGGAGACCAAATCTGTTGGTCGGTCGAGTTGGCTGGGCCTCATCGGTTCCCACTTTTGTCAGGTATGTCAGAGTATCAGGAGAAAGTCAACTGTGAGTGGTGCGGCGGGTGCAGAGCACGTTGGTGTCTCTCCAATTAAACCGAACCACCTGGCGTACTTTGTACTATGATGACGTTTCTTCGTCCAGGTCGGTCTAGTGTCCGGGCCGACCATGAGCTCTCATGGTCGCTTGGTCGGTCGGGTTCGTGTCCTCGTTTATTATGATGTTTGGTCATGATTGAGGTCCGGTCACTCTAAGTCGGCCTAGCGATGCTCGGCTTGATCGGAATGATTTTACTCGGGCTGGCCTTGGTCGGCTTGATCGTGCTCGGATCAAGGATGATCCTCGACTTGACTAGGTCGCTCTGGCTGACACGTGTTGGCCACGTAGGAAAGGATTATTGAGCCCTTTCAGTTGCCCCCGACTTTCTAAGTGCGAGGATTTATACCAAGCTTGGAAAGTATAACTCGACTTGTCCTCGATTGAGGTCTCTTTTGTTGATCATGGCTTCTTCATTTTAATTTCGGGAATACACCGAGGATGTGCTCGACGAGTTTCTCGGGGCGAGCTTGTTTTGGTGATCGAAACGGTGGCGTCGGTTGGAGTCACGTCTCATTAATAGCACGTTTCCCGAAGCATCATACAGCCGGCTTTTTGCTTGATTTTCGGAATTACGGCGCCGCTACTCCTCAATTTTGGTGACGTCGTTTCGATAATCGGAGCCACGTGTCGCGCAGCGATTGGTGGGCTAGGGTTGGCGTGCTCGGAGTCGGGTCGACCCAGTCATTCGTGGGTCGTATAAAACCGAAAATTCTGGCGTATCTTCCACACTTCTATCCATTTTTGATTTTCCCGTTTCAAGCGATTTCCCGGCATCTCTAGTCTTCTGATAGATTTCTCCGTTCAGTCCCTCTCTCGTCGTCTTTGACTCCTCAAACATAGTGCTTTAGGTCCGTCTGTCCTCCCTGGTTCTTTTACTCTCACTTGTGACCTCTTTCTGAGCCGTTTTGGGTGAGTTTCAAACACTGCATTTTACTTTCCGGCGAGCGGTTATCGGCTTCTGCATTTTTGTACTAACGCCGGTGGGTTTCTCCTTTCAGGTTCCCGTTTTTCGTTCCTCGTTCTTTTCCGCTCGCACTTTCCTCCGTTTCAGGTATCCTTCTGCCTCCTTGTTTTAGTTCTGCATTTAGTTTCTATTATCAAGGTATTATATGAGTTCTGGGTCTGGGTCCTCGCGTCGTACTCCCGACCATTCTTCCTCTAATATAGCATACAAATCTCCTTCCTTGTCTTCCTCGTCATCTTCTCCAAAAGTCCCCTCTCCTTCGGTAGTCTCCTCGATAATGAGGACCAAGAAAGCGAATCCTGGGGTAATTTATGCCCGGTCTCCTACCCTTTCCCGGGTGTACAAGCAAATGGATGGCAACTGGGAAGTCGTTCTTCCCAGTGAAGCGAGGAGGCTGCTGTTAGCCGCTGGCTACAATCTGGAGGGACTTCCCTCGCGTGAGGACGAGTCCTGGGAGGTCGAGGACCGACCTCTTGGGTCTCAGATGTATATTTGCGAGACGAGGGATCAAGCCTATTTTGATCTCTACCAAATTTTTTACAGCGAGTTCGAGGCACAAAGGATGGTGAAGAAGAACATGGAGCTGGCGAAGAAGAAAAGGAAGAAAACTGTTGCCGGTTCTTCTTCGGCACCCGAGGCGGAAGACCGGGTGAGCAAGACGAGCAAAAAGGCTAGAGCTGGAAAGTCTAAGGTGAGCGAGGATGTTGTGGACGAGGGCGGCAAGCCCGGGGGTAGATGGTTAAGAGGGTAGCGTAATCACATTAGCCCCGAGGACGTAGAGACCTGGAGCAGTCAATTTAATCATAGTCCCAGGGATTTTGGGGGTACGCGCCTGAATTAAGCTTGTCCCTTCCCGAGTTGAGACTCCTCCGAAGTGGAGTTGGTTTTTATATATCCTTTTTCGAGGTAGGGCTTCGACTGCCCCTGGATCCCTTCGTATGTGAACTGCTCGATGAAGCCGGAGATCATCCCTTGGACCTATCCCTCAACTTAGTGAGGTATTTGATTAGTTTCACTGCCTGTCTACGGGTGCTCGGCTTTGAACCCACCCTTCCTCTTTTCAAAAACTACTTTGCTGTCAACATGTCTTTGGGCCGCCTTCAGTGCAAGCACCACAAAAACGGGGTCAACATGTTCGCTCGGCCCCCCAGTAAGACAGGACATTGGGCTGATAAGGTTTTGGTCGTGGAAAGTCGGCGGGGGTGGAATTTCCCCGTTCCTCGCGATGCAGTCGAGTTGGTAAAATCGTTGCCTCCTGCCCCACCCTTGACCGAGTACGAGGAGAGTGCTAAAAAGGCTGTGGAAGATTATTTAGATGTTCATGGCGAGAATCCCCTCGTCTTTGATTGGAGCTCGGTTTCTAACACCGAGGAGCTGTTTAGGTTGGTCGGGATGTCGGCCAAGGATATTAGGGGTCTCAATCCTCGATGCACAATGCCCGAGATCGATACCTATCCGGGGTGGTTGGTGCACAGGAACCTTGTTTTCAAGAAAAACTGTCTGTCTTGTCGGAACTTAGGAGCCGAAGAGCCCTGCCCGGATCATCGTGAATACTTTTATCCTTTATTTTTTCTTTGTTTTGTTCATCATTTTTCTGTAATCTGTTCTAACTTAAACTTTTCTTGTTTTTCAGCGATGAGGAATCTTGATGCCCGGATGAATCTGACGAGGAGTCGGTCGTGAATCGTCGCGCTGTGCTGGAGACCGCCGCTGCCGATATAACCAGAGGCTATGGTCTTCCGACTCAGCCTCTGACCGAGGGGGTGGCTGCCCCTGTAGCAAAAGTCGTGAAGGCGGTTCCTACCTCCTCTCGCGGAGCCGGGTCGAAGAAGACCCTTCCTATAACTGTATCCTCGACTCCCCCCACCGGCTGTGCCCGCCAAATCTCCTACCGTCCTCGCTGCTCCAACTGTTGATCCTTCCCCTCGAAAATCCAAGTCAAACAAGCGTAAAAGGAAAGTGATGCATTTAATAGACGAGGATGATGATGAGGTGGAGGGAGTTAGTCGGCCCTTTCCTGCCAGCAAGGGAAAAACTGTGGCCGAGGAAGAAGGCTCCCCGGTCTATGAAGAGGTCGGAGTGCCTTGGTTGGAGGATGACTTCACATTGCCGACCAGTCAAGACGTGGCTAAAGACTTGGCCAAATTCATCGCCGACGTCCCCCCCTTGGCAACTTCGACTTCACCGCCCGCGATGATATTACGACGACAATTGGCCAGGGGGTGGCCTCCCGAGCTATGCCCAAAGACTTGGTTGGGGTGATGAACTCGCTCAGCTCGGCCCAGTTGCTTGGTCGCTTTGGGCTAATAACCGGCGAGGTGAGCCTTTTTTCCTTTTTTCATTTCAGGTTCATTTTATTTTTGTTTCAACTTGATACTTAGTTGATTTTTTCATGGTCGAGAGGTTTGTGTGAGAGTGAAGTCGCTATTAATTCACCCTCGGAATCAGAAGAAATTGCCAGAGGCCCCAGCCTCAAGCGAGGAAATATTCCAAGGCCAAGGTGGCGCCCTTAGAAAGCGACAATAGCCAAAAGTGGCCGCTGGGGTTTTGAGGCTGAAGCTTGGAGGAGTGAGAGGGCAGAGGAACGTTGTCGGACCACGCCGACTGTGAAGGCAGGAAGTCGATCAACCACTTGCAGTTCTTCGGTGAAAGAGATGCTGCTTGAAGGGGGGAGATGAGGCCCCTTGCTCAAGTGGCGGATTCGATGCCTCCGCTGAGGTGGCTCGAGTGTCTGTGGAAAATTTCAAAGAGAGCTTTTAGGACTTTTGACGAGTCAAGTCTCGCCAAGTGGTCTCGCAGTATCTCATGGCTACCACGTGTCATGTAGAGGCGGTGGGATTGGGGACTTGAACTCTTTCTGTATTCGCCGAGGACATGTCATGGTCCCAGATCAAGAGGACAAGCTCGAGCTCGCTGCATGAGGAGGATCGGATGTGGCTCGAATGCTGGTTCCCCTGCAGCCTTGTGATGTAAATGTGTTCTATGTGGTTGAAGCTGCGAGAAGAAATGAAGAGGTCCTGCTCAACCCTAGCCGACCATGCAAACTTTCCTCGAGCAATGAAGAATCCGCCGATGACATCGAGGTCGCCAAACCGAACTCTGCCGAGAAGGTCCCAATCCCCCGCTCCCTTTAACATGTCCTCGCCGCGATTTAGTGTTTTTAGCACTGTGCCAAGAGTTTCAAACAATTGTTTCTCCAACATTTTTGTCTAACTTTATTTTCTATTTATTGATCATCGGTGGTGTATTGGTTTTACTTGCTTTGCTTCTATAGTCCTCGTCATTTGTGAGAATATCTAACTTTTTTTCAGTTTGTTTGATTTTTGGGCCTATCTTCATGTGCTCGAAGATAGGTCTTTGGGCCCATCTTCAGGTCAAGATAGGTCTTTTAGCTATCTTCTCATATCGAAGAGAAGTCTTGAGGCCCATCGTGATACCGAAGATAGGTCTTTGGGGCCTATCTTCGTATGCCGAAGATAGGTCTTTTCCTTGCCTTTTGTTTTTCATAAGTGGAGCCTTCCTCGCGCAGCCGAGGATAGGTTTTTCTTGACAAGCAAATAACATAGAAACTTTCCATTTCTCGCTCATGCTATTATATCATTGATAGTATTTCTTAAGGTGGTCTATTTGATTCTTTTGGGTTCTAAACCGATAGGTCCCTTCTAACAATGTTTGTTATCCTGAACGTTCTTCCCGCTTTGGAGAGAGTTTGTTTCACCGAGCTTCTCTTGCCCTCTAATCTTTCTCAGACCTACCTACCTAAAAATCTCCTGCCGACCTCTTGTGGTGATTTTTGTTGAAATATTGTAGTTAATCATC
>JABEVN020000230.1:10000-45325 GCA_013146195.2 Codonopsis lanceolata | reverse complement strand
TTCATGGTGTGGCATGACAGCCACTGGCACGCACATGCCGAACGGCAAGATCTAGTTGATCTTTTATGAGAGATCACAAAAGGAAAGAATGTAGAAACAAATTTCCTTGAAAATGATCCGAAGATCTTTATTTTGATTTCGTGATATGAACGTCAACGTGCCGACATGTCCAATACCATTAGTGATGATATTGGTCATGAAGAATAAATGAACATAGGAATGAAGCTTCTATGGTCCGAGTTTAAGATAAAAATTTGTGGAATAAGTAACATGTTGTTATGTAGGAACATTATCTGCTTTTCCTATGTATACTAGCATGCTTACAATAAAGTTTATATATGCATTTTGCATTCAATGTGTTATCATATTTATTCATCTTATTTTGCTTTTCTCTCATATTGAAATAGATCACAAATATGTATCGAATCCAAATCCACTAAGAAGGAGATTTATGTCTTGCAGGGCAGACAATTACTACGCATACCATACTTAAAAATAAGAAATATTTTTTCTTATCTAAAAATTGACAATGCTAATGTCAACACTATATCCTGTAATGCCAAAATAATTGAAGGATTTGGCAAGGCAATTTTTCTAATGCCCGAGGTACGAAATTTATGATAAATAATGCATTATTCTCTCCTAAGTCTCAAAGAAACTTGTTAAGTTTCAAAGACATTCGTCTGAATGGATATCATATTGAGACTATGAATAAGGGAATGATGAATATCTTTGCATTACCTCAAACACTTAGGAAGCAAGTGTATATTGGAGAAATTGCCATCTCTATCATCCGGATTGTATAGTACAATCATAAGAATATTTGAATCATATTCTACAAGAAACCTGAAGTTTACTCAAACATTTAAAGCTTTCCCGGCATGATAGATTGGGGCATCCAGATCAATAATGATGCGTAGAATTATAGAGAATTTAGTGGTCATCCATTGAAAAACCGTAAGATTTTTCAATCTAATGAACTCCTCAGTGAGGCTTGTTCTCAAGGAAAGTTGATAATTAGAACATCACCAACTAAAGTTGGATATGAATCACCATCGCTTTTAGGGAATTCGGGGTGATATATGTGAACCTATCCATCCACTAAGTGGACCATTCCAATACTTTATGGTATTGGTTGATGCTTAGCAAATGGTCGCACGTATGTCTATTATCAACTCGTAATCTGGCATTTGCCAAATTCCTTGCACAAATAATCAAGCCGAGCACAATTCCCGGATTATATGATCAAGAAAGTGAGACTTGATAATCTTGGTGAATTTACATCTCAAGCATTCAATGATTATTGTAATGGCAATAGGGGGATGATGTTAACATCCGGTAGCCCATGTTCATACACAAAATGGTTTGGTGAATCGCTGATCAAGCGTATTCAACTCATTGCGGAACCATTAATGATGAAACAAAGCTGCCTACTTCAGATGGGTCATCTTTGTTTTACATGCAGCCTGGATTACCTCGGGCCAAGTGCATATCATAAATACTCCCAATACGTTGGCATTCGGGCGAGCCGAATCTATCCCATCTAAGAGTTTTGGTTGTGCGGTATATGTACCATTGCTCCACCACAACGCACAAAGATGGGACCACAAAGAGAGATTGGGAGTATATGTTGGGTATGAATCCCTTCTATAATAAAATATCTTGAACCAAAAACGGGTGGCGTCTTCTTCACGCACGCTTTGCCGATTGTCATTTTAATGAAGACAAGTTTCCACCTTTAGGTGAAGAGGGAAACAAGTGGGAAGAGAGATCAAGTGGTGCACATCATTGTTATTGCACCTTGACCCTCCCATGAGGCAACGTGGCTGGAAGTTCAAAAGATCATACATTTACAAAATGTAGCGAATCAATTGCGGATGCATTTATAGATACAAAGAGAGTGACAAAGTCACATGTAGCTACTATAAATGCTCTGCTTTGAAATACCAAAAGGGTCGCCAAATGATAAAATGACAAATGTATCTAAGACACGCTGAAGCGTGGGCGACCCGTTGGTTCAAAGGATAAAATCTCGCAAAAGGAAAGTGATTGAAAATCCCCAATCACATGAAAGTGTTCAGAAGAAACACACGATCGTGAAATTGTTCTGGAAGAAACACACGATCATGCAAATCTAGTAAGCCACAGCAATGATAACCATGAGATTTCCATTAATTTCATATGTAATGGAAAAATATGGAACGAGATGAAATGGAGAATATTGATGACATATTCTCTTATTAGGTATCCCAAGAAATTAATGCGGACGATGATCCAGAGCCAAAATCTGTATTCGAATGTCAAAAGAGGCATGACAAGATCAAATGGATAGATGCCATGGAATTTGAATTAAATTCGTTGAATAAGCGAAAAGTATTTGGCTCTATCGTTCTCACACGTAAGGCGTGAAACCCATTGGATACAGATGGATTTTTGTTCGAAAGCGAAATGAGAAAAATGAGATTGTGAGATACAAGGCTGCGCCTTGTTGCACAAAGGTTTTTCTCAGGCTTTGAGATTGATTATGAAGAAACGTATTCTCTGTAATGGATGCTATTACGTTCGGATATCTAATCACCTATCGGTTTCGAAAAATCTAGATATGCATCTCATGGATGTTGTAGCGGCTTATTTATACGGATCATTAGATGCCGATATTTATATGAGAATTCTCGATGGAATTAAAGTGCGAAGCACCGAGCTCAAAGCCTAAAGAATTATGTGCAATTAAACTACAACGATCACCTTGTATGGATTAAAACAATCCGGATTCGCATGTGGTATAATTGCTTAAGTGAGCATCGTTAAAAGACGGATATGTGAATGATCAATTATGTCCGTGTGTCTTTATAAAGAAAAACGACAGCTTGGATTTGCTATTATCGCCTATGTAGATGATCGAATATCATTGGAACTCCCAAGGAAATCAAAGAAGCAGCTTGATTACCTAAAGGAGAATTTGAAATGAAAGATCTTGGGCTAACCAAATCTTGTCTTGGTTTACAAATAGAACACTTTCATAGTGGAAAATTTGTACACCAATCAAATTACACAAAAAGGGTTTGAAACGTTTTTGTATGGATAAGGCAAACCCTCTCACTAGCCCCATGATTAATAGATCACTGAATATTGAAAAAGATCCATTTAGTCCTTGTGAAGATAATGAAGAAATACTTGGTCTTGAAGTACCATACTTAAGTGCTATTGGAGCTCTTATGTACCTTGCTAATTGTACTGCAGATATAGCATTTGCTACAAATCTATTGGCAAGATATAGTTCATCTCCATCACGGAGACACTAGAATGGTATCAAGCACATATTTCGTTATCTTCAAGGAACGATCGATTTGAGATTATTTTATCCCAAAGGATCTAGGGATGAACCGATTGGTTTTGCAGATGCAGTTATTTGTCGATCCTCATAAAGCCGATCACGCACCGGCTATGTCTTCACGATGGGTGGTACTGCAATTTCTGGCGTTCTCAAAAGCAAACGCTAGTTGCTACATCGTCAAATCATCTTTGAGATGATCGCACTTCATGAAGCAAGTCGAGAGTGTATGGCTTCGATCTATGACTCAAAGATATTCAAAATGCCAGCCAGATGACTACCTATCAAAGAAAGACCCAACAAGATTATTATTTGAAAGACAATGCCGCATGTGTCGCCCAAAGTAAAGAGGATACATCAAAAGTGACAGTCCAAACATATCCCCCCGAAGCTCTTTTTATACACTCAGAACTTGAAAAGAAGAAAGAGGTCAAGCATCCAATATGCTCGATCAAGTGATAATCTTTGCAGATTTATTTACTTAAGGCACTCCCCACTATAACCTTCTAAAGCATGTTCACAATATTGGGATGCGAAATCTACGAGATTTACAAAGGTGACTTCTTTTGACCCTTGTCGGTTCAAGGGGAGCATATATGGTACTCTTTTTCCCTTTATCATGGTTTTGTCCACCTGGGTTTTCCATTAAAAGGTTTTTAACGAGAACCACACAAAATTGGTGGCCTAAGTTGTGTGCGTTTTCCTTATGTCCGATTTTTTTCCCTACTAGGTTTTCGACTTAAAGGTTTTTAACGAGTAATATTTAGCCAACTTACAACGCTATGTTCATGGGGAGTGTTATGAAATTAGTCAAAGGCCTATGCATAAGGGTAGGTGAACATAGTTATTACATTGTATTCTTTTTCTCCTTTCGCCGCTGCTCGATTATAAATAACGAGCAGCCTGTTGTTCATTCGACACGGTGATTTCCTCTGAATAAATTCTCTCTCTCTTTCTCTCATACTCTTGGTTCTATTTTGTGGTTACTTTATAACATTCTAGTTATTGTTAATTAATAGAGTATAATGTAAAAATCCTAGTGGCATTTGCATTATCTTCAGCGGTTCTGTGAAGTCTGAAGAAATCACGGAATTCGGGTGGTGGGACCAAGGGGAAGAGGAGGGGGTGCGATGGTGAGTCGGAAGATGAAGTGATTCCGACGAAGAGGCGACGGGATGAGGTTTATGTTGACGGCGGTGATCGTGATGACGTGGAGGAGAAGGAGGAGAGAAGTTTGGGGAAAAGAGGTAAGATGAAGGTTAATGGTGGTGGTTTTGCCAGGAAGTTGGAAACGGCGGATGCCATCAAAACAAGAGGGAATATGAATGACAAGAAGCGAATATCTTCTGCAAAGAGGACAGCGGGGGTTTTGGGGGCAAAAAAGAAATTGGGAGATTTGAGAAATGTGAAAGAGGAACAAGTTGTAGAAAGGGTGGAGAAGATGATTTTGGGGATGAAGAGGATGCTCATTTGATAGAAAAAGGGAATGTGAGTGTCAAGAAGGGATCCTTATCAGTAAAGAGGAAGGAGAGGGGTGAAAGGGAAAGAAGAATCGGGTGAAGATGATGATGCAGGAAGAGGAGAAGGAGTCAGAGAGGACGATGGTGAGGATTATAGGGTTGAAGAGGGTGGTAGTTTGGGTAAAAATAGGATTTTGAATGGCAAGAAGAGATGTGTTTTGGTGGGTAGGGAGGAATTGATGGTGAAGGAGGAGAAAGAATTGGGAGAAGATGATAATGCAGAAGATGCAGAAGGGGACAGTGAAGGTGGTGGTGGAGATGATTATAGGGATGCAGGAGTAGTAGTTTGCCAGAAAAAGGGAATTTGGATGGTGGTCAAAAGAAATACTCCTTGCTTAAGAGGAAGGGTCAGGTTTCTCAGGTGAAAGTGTAGAAAGAATCGAGTGAAAGTCATGAAAGAATTGGGGGTAGTAGTTTGCCAGAAAAAAGGAATTTGGATAGTGGTCAAAAGAGATCCTCCTTGCTTAAGAGGAAGGGTCTGGTTTCTCAGGTGAAAGTGAATAAAGAATTGGGTGAAAATGATGATGCAGAAGCAGAACGAGGCAGTGAAGATGGCGATGAAGATGATTCTGGAGATAAAGAGGGTGGTAAATTGGTAAAAAAGGGCACATCAAATGGCAAGAAGACTTTGTCCTTGCCAGACAGGAAGGGGAGGGTTCTGAAGGGAAAAGAGAAGAAAGATTTGGGTGGAGATGATGATACAGAAAAAGATTTGGTGGACAATGAGGACATTATTAGCGGAATAGCGGAGTTTGTTTTGGCATGAACTACAAAACATTTTACTGTTTTTATTTCTATCCCTGGCACTGCCACCTCCCATGAAGCATCAAAACTGCTTACTTTTCGGTGATTGAATGACACAAGTGACGCCAAATTCACATATGTGCTTCTGCTAAATATGGTTAAGTTCATGGCTTAACTTAACTTATGGAACTCAGTTACCAAAATAAATCTCCCCTGAACGGGTACTCATCAACTGGCTTATTTGCCATTTTTACCTTTTAAGTAATTTTTTATGGTTTTCAATGTAAATGAAGGTATCCTTGTCTGTCAGAGGAAGGCATAGAAGAGGCCTGTCCACACTGTCGAGGAAACTGCAACTGTAAAGGTTGTTTAAGTAGAAGTGATTTATGCAAGGTTGGTATTTTGATTCTATTTTTGTCCCACAGCATGGAGAAAAACTTCTTTTCTCATTTTTTTATGACTTGTCGCAGGATCGTGGATATTCAAGATGTCCTGAAAACATAGACCTAAAGGTTCAGCATCTTAAGTACCTGATTCATGTACTCCGTCCTTTTTGAAACAGTTCGATTATGAGCAGATGATGGAACAAGAGGTGGAGGCTAAGATTCAAGGCATGATTCACTCGTTATCTTTTGTGAAACATTGTAGTTTATCTGGTTTAAGTGCAAGTGTTTCCTTCTTGCGCCCTTCATTTTCTTAGTTTAAAATGGAAGTTCATTGTGCCTTTAAGTAACTGGTGCAAGGTTCTTTGCAGGTTTACTAGTTGGTACTTATCGAATTGATGCCTAATGGCTAATATTGATTGTGGAGTAGATTAATTAATGCCTGATATGATGGCATTTTACATTTGGAATCAAAGAGGCAGCGTAGTTTGAAGTAGTTGGAACTTGGATAAGTTGTAGTGTACTGTATGAGACTAAACAATGATTTTTTGAGTTAACTTTTTAATAAAGGCTGGTCCTTACTGGGCAATATAAGCTTTCTCCCCCCCACCTCCTCCTTGCGTATACACACATGTTTTTGCATTTCAATTAGGCTACTGCTTGAAGGAGAAAGGATGCAGAAAAATCATTGACACAATAATTTTCTGTTCAAATTATTGTTTAATATTTGGTACCTCAAGAAATGAGTTAGGCGAGGTAACCAAAAGCTTGGAAGGCTGTAGTGCTGCATTATACTTGAATTTCATGTAAATGGAAATTAGCTCTCCATCCAGGCATTTAGATGGCTTTGCCTTTGGAATATTAAGTGATACACAAGCATGTGTTTGAATTTTTTATTGTAATAAATTTTGCCCATATGATTGGCAGGGTTATCATTGTCAGAGGTTGAAATAGAGCAGACAGATGGTTGTATTAATGAGCGTATGCATTGGTATGTTCATCTCCTTGAATAATTATAACTTTCTTGGTCTGGAAACGCCAATTTTGCTGAGAATGATAAAATTCATCCTTTTGCAGCGACTATTGTAGAACCTCTATTGTTGATTTTCATAGGAGCTGCCCCAGTTGTTCCTATGATCTATGCCTGGCATGCTGCCGGGAAATTTGAGAAGGCTCTTTGAAAGAAGGCAATAATGAGATCGTCATGCGGTATATTGATAAAGAACATTCTTACATGCATGGAGGAGAACCCAAAGTGTCTGCTCGATCAGGTGAAATTTCCATCTCTAACGATAATGAGACAACAGGAGCCGAGTGGAGGGCAAAGGAGAATGGTCACATACCTTGCCCACCAAAGGAAGTCGGTGGTTGTGGACACGATCGTCTGTTGCTGAAGTGTAATTTTTCTCAAATTTGGGTCAAAGTCGAGAAAGTAGTTGAGACCCAGAAACTCTCTAGCAAGTCTAATATTTCTGAGCAACGTTGTTCCTGCTCCAAAACAAATGATGAGGCAGTGGCGTGCATTCCGTCAGATTACATATAGCGGTTCCTCGGATTTAGCAGTGACGGCATTCGATTGCCTTGGTTGGTGGGAGGTAAGTACTTAAATTGTTTTTGTTGCTGCATAATTGGTATCATAATCCTTTTGGGGCTGTTTCTTTTGATGTTATTTGTTTGGCATTGTTGTTATATCTGTTGAATAGTGCTCCGATTTCACTTGCAAAATTGAAAGCTAACATTGACTTATATATGCAAGCGTAGTGGAACAAGTATATCACACATGCTTATACACGTAACAGTGGTTTTAGCCATATTTTATTCGTTCCTTGTATCCTTGGTAGTATACCCCATTAAATTGTATTGTTGGCCCTTCATTTGCCATCCTGTTGGGCTTTGCAATCTATTTATATTCTTAGCAACAGTTCTCCCTCCTTCAGAATGTTTCACTTTATGTCACATATGACATGCATATGTTCGTCTTTTTCATTCGAGTGCATAATCCTTGGTTTCCTTGAAGCAACAAAAATTATCCAAAATCCAATGGGTTTAAGATGCTATTCGTCGTATTCACATTTATTACCTGGATCGATGTTATTTTTGGTTGTTCCAAAATTTTATATGGTGTCTTTACTTCTAGTGCTCAATTTCTTCAAAGTGACATGTCCACAATTTTTTTTCAGCTATTCGGATGGATGGTTGGACGTTCATCATATCACTTCTTTTAAGGTGGCTCATATTCCTAAGTGACTCCCGACTCACATGTGCATTTGTTGATGTTTTGGTGTATTTATATAGCAAAAGATAGTGTTAGGAGAGAAAATTCTGGGGGCGGAGAAGAGAGACGTTCTTCTCAACTCACAACAAAAGTGGCAAAAGCATTATCAAACAACCGAGAACTGTTAATGAAGGCAACTTGTTTTAGTGTAAGCTTGGATCCATATTTGCTGCAGAGAGTCTTGGATCAAGCTCCCACCGGTCATGTTCATGTTTGAGGTTTTTTTGGGTCAATGCCCGGGTGCAGCCATTGGTGTGGGAGAAAATATTGTGAATGCATCATGAACTTACTGGTCTAGCTGTAAGGCAACTGTAGATGATGTGAAATTCGTTTTTTCAAAGCCATGCCATGGGAGAGGTTATGTTATGCTTTAAATGGAGGAGAGGATCTTGAAGCAAACTGTCATTAGGTGTGTTGGATGGAGAGTTACTGAAGGTGCCATTGAATTTGAGTAGACTGGTTATTGCTGTACGAATCAATGTTTTGGAAAAATGTGAGATGGGATTTAACGAAGAAAGCAGTTTGAAAACAACGCACATCTTGTTCTATTTGCTCTAGAGAAGTTCAATGTGACTTGCTCTTGAGGAGATTATGGTCTAATTGTAAGCAGAAGTAGATGGAGTCATGGAGGTATCTAACCTAGCTGACTATTGGTGTTAGTTTTCTTATTTAGTAAAATAAAATGCTTAATCTCGGGCTATAGGTCCGTATTACCCTGGATATCTCCAAGATCAATGAGTTTCAATGATGTGACTATATTTAGCCCAAAAGAGCACATATATTATTTTCTTTTTCCATTTTTTTAAAGAGTACTTACATCTTTTGTTGGTTTATTTAATACTCCCTCCGTTCCGGGCAAAGAGTCCACTATTTCATTTTGGAATGTTTCACTTAAAGAGTCCACTTTCAAAAATTAAAGCATAAAAGTGTCATTTTATTACTAATGAGTTAGTATAAGTGTCATTTTCTTAAAAAGTTTTGACTTCCAATCGGGGACTCTTTGCTCGGAATGGAGGGAGTAATAGAATGTAATATTACTGAAGTATACGGGCTCTTGAAAATGTACGTGTTTTATCTGATTAGACAATATGTAATCATGTGAAAGATGAAAGTGGTTCTTTCTTCTTCATGTTGGCTATCTTGTTGTGCAATATGGACCGGAAGTAATTTGTTGTCTATTGGAGTTTCTTGCTTTTTCTTTGCGTGGTTTAATATTTTCAATGATCGGACTAGCCGTATCATAATTAGTTTGACACAGTGCTGAATAAATTTGAGATTTTGAAAGGGTTTCTATACAAAGTCAAAGTAAGAGAAGACTGGGTGAGTTATAGTGAGTACATTGTAGATTTTTTTTTTGATAAGTAATCGTAATATTAACACTGCGTCAAATGAGGTGACGCGTCCTTGTACACAGGGAGCATATAAGACCAAAAGAATTAAATCTACAAGCTATCCACTATATTAACATTAGAGTCCCTTGAACTTGAAGCCACATCAGAATGCCAAAAATCCATTAAATAATGCACTTCCTTCTTAAGTTTGTCAACATCTACCTCCTCATTGTCAAACACGCTTGAACTTGAAGCCACATCAGAATGCCAAAAATCCACTAAATAATGCACTTCCTTCTTAAGTTTGTCAACATCTACCTCCTCATTGTCAAACACCCTATGGTTCCTCTCTTTCCAAACACTCCACCAAATTGCCAAAGGAATAGACTTCCATCTACTGTTATTAATTATACTGCTGGAAGATCCCCAACCATGAAGAAGATGGAGTGCAATGAAGGTTGTTTCTTTTCAACATTATAGCAAGGTCTCATAATGTTTGCATGAGCGCTTGCTTTCGATTGTCCTGCCCAAAATCTTCTCACATCGTAAGAGTTTATTCCTGTTAGTGAAATAAAAATAGACTTTGTAATCCTAATTGTTTTGAGGGGTTTTAGGGCTTTTTGTTGCCTTATATTGTTTAGGTTCGCTTTTATATCAAAGCTGATCTCTTAATCCAAAATTCATTCGTCTCCAAATACGAATGCCGAGCTTGCTGTGGAGTGGCTACTCTCTCTCTCTCGCTAGTCTATTTTCATCTTTGTCCTCAATTATTTTCATCCCCACTTCCTAGTGCATATAGCCTCACATCTGCACAAGTGGCTAGAGGGCTCTGTGTTAACAGCAGACATACACTCTATACTCGTAAAACTTATTGAATGACACGTAGGATGTCATACTAACTACCATTGGTGGTACTGCTAGATCATGGATATTTGAGTCGCTTCTGTTGAAGTGTGTGTCTTGTTTTATTTGATTTCACCAAGCACATGACTATATCAGATACATCACCAAAATTGTAGGACTTTTATCATCACAAGTCATCTATGAAGTGATCCTAAGGTCCAAGACTTGTATTCTACAATTAGAGGGATTAAAGTGCCATATTTGGAAGCTCAAGGGCAAGTTAGAAGGCTTGGGAAACAGTTTTGGAAGTTGAAGGGTGCAAAGTGTAACTTTGAAAAAGTTAGCAAAACTCTACCGCAAACAAATCCAGAAACCTTGGCATTATGACGTGCTTCCAGAAAGGGCTGTGCGCGTGCATGTTCAACTTATGCGGTTTGTTTTGTTTTTTGGTCTTTTTAGGGTTTTACTGGTTTGGTAACTTTTACTCCCTTCATTCCTGGGCAAAGAGTCCCCGTTTGAAAGTAAAACTTTTTAAGAAAATGACAGCTTTAGTAGTCAATTAGTAATAAAATAACACTTTTATGCCTTAATTTTTGCAAGTGGACTCTTTAAGTGAAACATCCCAAACTAGAATAGCGGACTCTTTGCCCGGAACAGCGGGAGTAATATTTAGGGTTATTGTTTCCTTATTTGATTATGGTTCTTTAGATGTTTTCAATAATTCTTTTTAGGGGTTTTAGCCTATATAAAGGCATCCCAAACTGTTGATTGTATAGAAGAAGAAGAAGAGAACAGTAGAAAGAATTGGAGAAGCCGTAACCTAATTACGGTTAGGCGAGAAGTATGTATATGTTTGTGATAAAACATGTTACACCAAGACCCCCAAACATATACCTTATACCAAATAAACCCTCAATACTTCTAACACTCCCCTCAAGCCTGGAGCATAAATGTTATGCATGCCCGGCTTGTTACAAATATATCTTATTCTTGTGCCATTTAAAGACTTCGTGAAAATATCCGCTAGTTGATTGCGGTCGGAACAAAACTCGTGGAAATTATTTTCTCTTGAAGTTTCTCACGAACAAAGTGACAATCAAGCTCAATATGTTTTGTTCGCTCACTAAACACGTGATTAGATGCAATATGAATACGCTTGGTTGTCACACCACAACGCATAGGCATTGGATTCTCGATCACGATCTCCCCAAGTACCGAATCCACACTAACTCGCATGTAGCATGAGCCATAGCCCTCTATTCCGATTCAACACTTGATCTTGACACAACCGATTGTTTCTTACTCTTCCAAGAAACCAAGTTACCCCCAACGAACACGCGCAATATCCGTAAGTAGATCTCTTATCCGGGGATCCTGCCCATCGCATCAAAACCCTTCTACTCTCATATGTCCATGATCTCGATATAGTATGCCTAGCCCCCGGAGCTCTCTTAAGACACCGAAGAATCTTAACAGCAGCCTCTCCCAATGTGTACTCCGCGGAGAGGACATAAACCGACTTACTACACTAACCTGCAAATGCAATATCTCGGTCTCGTCACGCCTAGATAGTTCAATTTCCCAACAAGCCGTCGATATTTCTCTGGATCACAAAGCTTTCACCCTTCCCTGTAAGTTTAGGTATTCGGATCCATAGGAGTCTCAAAAGGCTTCGCTCCCAACATGCCGCCTCACTCAACAAGTCACACACATACTTTCTCTGGGACAAGAAGATGCATTGCTTGCACCGAGCAACCTCAATCCCTAGAAAGTATCTCAAATTACCGAGATCCTTTGTTTGAAACTTTTCCTCAAGGAACCGCAGTTTTAGTGCACTAATACTGCACTATCACTTCCCGTGATGACAATATCATCCACATAAACAACCAAAAATGATTCCTTCACCCTGCCGATAGAATCTTGAGTGATCACTCGACATCTCATAAGCCCGAACTCGAGCACTACCTCACTAAATCTCCCAAACCACGCACGTGAGATTGTTTTAACCCGTATAATGACCGCTTCCAGAACCAACCCAGACTCCCCCGAGCAACAAACCCCTGAGGTTGCTCCATGTAAACCTCTTCGTGTAAATCACCATGAAGGAATGCATTTTTGACATCCGGTTGATAAAGAGGCCAATGAGAAGAGGCAAAGAAGAGAGATAAGTAAACGAGCGAGGCAAGCTTAGCAATTGGAGAAAAAATGTCCGTATAATCAACCCCATATGTTTGAGCATACCCCTTTCAGAACAAGGTGAGAACCATCAGGGTTGACCTTAACAAAGATAGACCCATTTGCACAATAGTATGTTTACTTGATGGCAATGAAACCAAATCCCAAGTTTGATTGTGCGTAGGGCAGCTCATTTCCTCGATCCATAGCGCCTTCCGGCCGGGATGACCTCTTGACGCACTTAGGAAGAGAATGAGACTCAAGGACACTAACAAAGGCACAAAGATCGGGAGACAAACCATCATAACTAACAAAGTTAGAAATAGGATGTAACGCATAACCACGTTTACCTTTTCTAAGGGCAACAGAATATCAAGATCGAGAAGGTACCTCTACGGAAGGCTGGATCGGGTGACGATGGTAGGACGGACTCGGAGCAGTGAGCAGAGGCATATTCCTTGAGAGCATGTGCGTTGGGTGTAAACTTGTTGAATAGAGGACGAGGTAGATCACGGGTAGGAAAGAAGTGGACTCCACAAACCGATAGAGTAGAAAATCATCATCGGGAACAAACTCAACATGTGGAATATCCGATGTAGGGTAGAAGGACACCGACTCATGAAAAGAAACATCAGCGAGAAACCAAATATCGATTCAAGTCGAGAGAAACATCGATATCCTTTCAGCAAGAATAACCCAAAAGATACATTTGAGTGCCTTAGGATCTAACTTGGTGACATTAGGGCGATGATCACGAACAAAGGCGACGCACCAATATCCTAGGAGACACCGGAATAGAGACTCAGAAGGAAACAAGACTTGATGAGGGATCGCCTCGGAAAGAAACGAGAAGATGGCATACGAAAAGATTTAGGAACATGCATCGAAAGCAGCATGTCCAGCGAGCAACCACGAGGAGGTGACAATTTTTCTCTCAAGAACACCATTTCTTTGAGTATCGATCAGAAAGGATTGGTGGAGCATGCCATGAGTTAACATAAATTTGGAGTAAGCAGGTTTGAGAAATATTCTTGAGCATTATCATTGCGAAGATGTTTGACAGCACACCAAATTGAGTTTTAATTTCAAAGCACATAATAAAAATATCAAATAACTCGAGCGATGTCTCATTAAATAAATCCAAGTAACATGAGAATGATCATCCACAAAAGTAACAAAATACCTATAACCTAACCGAGACAATAGGACTAGGTCCCCAAATATCCGAATGAACTACATCGAAATGGGGCATCGCCGTTTATTAACCCTAGAAATATAAGAAATGCGATGATGCTTGTCAATGACAAGCATCACATCCAAAAGCGGTAAAGATGAAAAATACGGACATAAAGACTCGACATAGACGGATGACCCAAGCGACAATGGATTTGAAAGCGAGACAAAGAGGCACTCGAACACGCAATCTGGAGTAGATGAAGCCTCAAAGAAATAAAGTCCTCAGGACTCACGCCTCTACCAATAATCCTTTTTCACACGCATCTGAAAGATGCAATGAGTGGGAAAAATGAGACATCACGCTTATGATCACTTGGGTAAACTTACTAATAGACAATAAATTGAGCAGGAAAACCAGGAATGTATAAACAGCAAGGATAATGAAAGAGAGGATGTGAGACAAATATCACCGCCTGAATGTAAGCGAGTAGACCCATTGGCCACATAACACTCGGTAATGTCGAAGATAGAAGGAATGAAGAAAAATACCTCGGTTGCCACTCGGATGGTCGGAAGAACCAGGAATCAATAACCCATTTACAAGTAGAGGAAGAAACACAGCAATGGGCATACATGCGGACAAAGTAGCGATGGAAGAAGCGAGGCGAAGAAGCCTCGATATGGGTATATCTAAATAAACTCATCATCGGTCATCAGTATTACCTTACCCTCGCTAGGTTGAGAAGGTTGGGGTGGGCGGGTGTGAGAGGCAACATGCGCATATCGATCACCGGTTTACCATGCAACTTCGACAATTACGAACCACGTATGATTCGTATCCCACGGCGAACCTCTCTACTCTCCCTACGGCCACCGCGACCACCGACCACCATCGCGACCTCCTCTACCGAGAAGATCGACCACCACGACGACTAGTCTCGGGACCCGATTAGGGTGAGATGTCGACTCATGAAGTGCGGAGGAATCACCAATTTTGCTAGTGGGGCCAATCAAGAGGACTCGAGAGGCTCGAAGCACACGAGAGAACACATCTGAAGAGAGCCAACACTTGTGCCCGATAAGATTTGAGAGCGAAGCGATCTTGAACTTCGGATCTCAAACCCGACTAAAAATCCAAGAATAATCGGATGTTCTCGTTGTGTGCGCATAGTACTAACATCGGTACTCAAAGGAAGCAAAGAACTCCATTCGATCGCCAATTTCTTGTAGTCCGCAAAATCTTGGGTAACACTACGACCTTGTTGATCTGGCGAAACATAGCACACGACAAGTCATACATCCGGTTCATGTTATCCTTGCCCCATACAACACTAAATACTCCCACAAATCACGAGCAGGTGGAAGTATGAGCTACCAATTCGGCCGTCTCATCATCCATGGAATTCATGAGCTTCCAATACAAATCAGCGTCGAGACGGACCCAAGCGGCATCAATAGAGTTAAGCTGTAGTGAGATGATCTTCCTTATTTTGCCCTTTTAAATTCATTTCAACAACCGCCGCCACATTAAATAATTCTTGCTGTTAATTTCTTGTCAGTAATTTTTGTACTAGTGGAGAAAACCTCGAAACCATGGTTTTAGACTCAAGTAGTCCCCGTATTACGATGTCGACATCGAAAAACCAACAAGCAACCAAGCAGAACCACGAAAACAAGACTAGGTGATTGATCTAGCACGAAAAACCCCCAAAAACTTGTTGAATCAAAAAACCAACCTTGAACCGAGACCTACAGGCTCGGGTGACCAGATCTATCTTGGTCCAAAAAATTCCGGCAAACTTTTCGGCGCGGCTGCGTGAGCAGTTTGGCGACCTCGGTGACGGCAGACGAACAACGTTCGCTAGGGGCGACACAAACCTTCTATGTGCGATCCTTCAAATGACATTGCATCTCCTCCGGCGACTCAAACACATGCGCAAGCTTTGATCACATACCCATGTACAAAAAACCGAAAGAAAAAAAAAAAAAAAAGGGAAGGATTATGAAGAACAATCAGCACGAGGAGATTAGATGGATTCTGCTCACGATACCATGTTGATTGTATAGAAGAAGAAGAAGAAACGATAGAAAGAATTGGAGAAGCCGTAACCTAATTACGGTTAGGCAGAGAAGTATATGTATGTTTGTGATAAAACAAGTTACACCAAGACCCCCAAACATATACCTTATACCAAATAAACCCTCAATACTTCTAACACAAACATTGTAATTGACTGTTTTTGATAATTGATTAATTGGGCATTGTTTCTTTCACATATACTGTGAGTTAGAGAAATTCCTTAGATTAGGGTATCTTGTTTGTTCGATCTTATCAGGTTTGTTTTTTAGTTGCAAACTTGTGGTTGGTCGCGTAATTTTGGTTCCTAATCAATTGCAAATTAGTGGGTTGAAGGTGCACCTCAAGGTTCTAGGGAGTGATATATCTGCCCAGGGGTTGAGGGAAACTCATACTATCCTTATTTTTGTTCGGTGTTTTTGATTTCCGCTGTTTCTTCTTGTGGATTGTTCGTAGGTTGGTTAGTTTCTTTGTAACCGTTCTTGGGTTCATATCAATCTACGAGTCAAACATACTGGTTATCTGATAGATTTCGTGGGGACTAGTACCTTTGATTTCTTATTGTTATTGGGTTGTTACGCTTGTGAGAGCAAGTGGTGGGAGGTTCTGTGTAGTTATCTGACATAAGGTTGGTACTTTCTGAAACCTTATCATGTGACCATTTCTGGCTTCATTGCATCTGCAATGAATGGACGGAGGCACTTTGTTATTGACAGTAACTTTGGTTATGTTAGTAGAATGTGAGTGTTAACCTTATAGCTGAGTAGTAATCTGACACAAAATTGTTAATTATTGAAACTTCATTCATATTTCCGATTGCATCAAAGATGATCAGCAGTCATTTTTGTACACAATTGAACATTTAACTGTGATAAGTAAGTAAAATCTGGGAACACTACGAGTTCTTGCCTTTTTACCAAACTATAAGCTTATCTACCATATATGTTTAAAGGTTGGATGGAAGTTTATTTTTATTCATTCTGAACATGCAGATTACATTTTTTGCGATCTTATAGTTTTTTTGTGTGCTTTCAACATTGTTTACTAGTATCCAATTTTGTTTAGATTGTTCACCCGATTCATGATCAGACACTCTACCTAACCTCATATCATAAAAAGAAGCTCAAGGAGGAGTATAGTAAGTTGTTTTTTTAAAAAAAGCTTGTTTCCCTAATACCTTTTTTCTCCTTTATTTTGGTAAACTGAAGTCATTTGGGTAATGTAGGAGTTGAACCCTGGACATTTGTGCAACGACTTGGAGATGCTGTTTTAATACCTGCTGGGTGTCCTCATCAAGTTAGAAATCTTAAGGTAAAGTACTCCTGTTGATTGCTTGGTCTTGCAATCTGGTCTCTTGAATGTATGTTAAACCATACTAGTTAAAATCAATATTTAACTTCACAATCTGTGTTTTTTTTGAAGAAAAAAGTTTCACTATATGTGATAATATGGGGATGCAGCCCATGTGCACTGGAAGTATACAAAGGCAATAAATTAGACTGAATTGGCCAAAAATGCGTAGAAAGAATCAAAAGTTCATAATTAATTCCACAATCCAAAAGATAGCAAGTTATATAGGCAATTTCTTTTTCCGGAGACATGCACGTTTTTCTCTTCTTGTGGTCGAAAACAAAAACAAAGGAGCTACATACCAAAGACTACCGTGTACCGACTCAGCGACAAATCCTTATGTAATCTAGGCGTGATCCACCTGATCTGTAACATAGCCATCCAAAAATGGACATATGGCTTAATTTCTTCCTTTCTTGTCAATGATAATTTTTTCTCTTAACAGACAGGGATCTTTTCACGCCCAGAAGCTGTCTTGCGCAATATGCTACTACATTAGCTATGCTATGATTTAAGTTTGGGTTGCCTTTCTTTGACCAACAGAGAAAAATTCTTGTTCAATAGATAAAACTTCCTTGGGTGTAAGGAACTTTAAGTAAACGGAAAACTGAATACAGAAAAATGTGGGTAGGATATTTATGAATCACATACTTGATATTTGAATTTGACACATTATGCCATATGTCTGAGGCTCTACCAAATTAAAATATATCACTATCAGCTGATATTAATAGCTCTCTTTCTTGATGCAAGCTTAAGCTGGGAGAAGCACTTGTTATTATCATGATATAAATACTCATTTAAATCTCATTGTTGTTCGTCGTTAGCAGGACTTGGGTTCTGTTCATTATGTTTTCGTTTTTCTTTTACCAAGTAAGCTGGGATGTTATTCAGTTTTCTTGTCATTGCACTATCTCGAGTTTGTTGTTTAAGGGTCTTTAGATTTACCTAGAAGCCTGGTTATAGGAAATCTTATCAAGTTTACACATAATCATGTTTGCATATAGACTCCTGTTATTTTCTAGTTGTTTCACACAAATTATGCTCATTGCTTTTGAT
Source organism: Codonopsis lanceolata (assembly GCA_013146195.2). Lineage (NCBI taxonomy): Eukaryota > Viridiplantae > Streptophyta > Magnoliopsida > Asterales > Campanulaceae > Codonopsis > Codonopsis lanceolata. Next base: position 27,061 of record JABEVN020000230.1, on the reverse strand, counting down.
GGCTTGCTATATTAGGATTCAAATACACCAAAATAAACATTTTTTTTCTATGGAGTTTGGTGATACGTGAATAAATCAAAAGATTTTCTCCCTACATTAGTGTGTTCCTTACAGGTCTTTCCGTTTCTCTCTTTTTCTGTTTGGTTCTTTTATCATTGTTAAAATATCTTGGCTTATGTCATGTCCTCAATGTTGTCACGCAGTCTTGCATAAAGGTCGCTCTTGATTTTGTTTCACCTGAAAATATTGGCGAGTGCATTCGTTTGACTGAGGAGTTTCGAGCTCTTCCCAAGAATTATTTAGCTAATGAAGACAAACTAGAGGTACAATCTCTTCCTCAAATAGTTCAATTCTGTCTCGTTATCTTTGTCTATTTCCTGGTGTGTGTTTGTATTTGTCTGGGTGGTGGGAATTGATATTTCAGTTGGGGTGGGCACTAAGGGCATTATAATAAATCTCAACTCGTGAGTTCTGCTATGATCTTTTTATGACTTGGTCCAAATTGGCAATTTTGGACAAACTACACAATTGGTCCCTGTACTTTCACGTTTTTCACGACTCGTTCCTCATGAGCGCAACCGATCCTTGAACCCATGACATTCAACAAAAGTGGTCCTTCTGTCCAATGCCGTCAAATATTTGTCGTTAAGTCTCCACACGCGCCTCTCACGTGCATCAGGGCAAGGGCAACAACATCATTTCACCTTGGACCAAAATTGAAATGACAATGATTCATCATCTCCACCTAGTACTTGAATAACTTAGATTGACGAAAAAATTGAATAGCTTAACAATAATTTGTCAATTGACTAAATGCAAATGGATGTAAATCCAAACTTTCAATAGACCCTAGCCACAACTTTACAAACCAATGGCTGTTTCATCTCCTTAGATAACTTCAAGCACTCAAACAATCCACCCCACCATTTTCAGAATTGGGAACCTCATTTGAAGCTCTGAAGCAACTGCCTAGACCCGATTGTTGTGTGTGTATGTGTGTGTGAGAGAGAGAGAGAGAGAGAATAGTGGAGAGGGAGTTTTAGCTATGATTCCATTCCATCCTTGGTTAAAAATTAAAAATATAAGTGAGTCTCATAATTAAAAAATATAAGAGAATGTTAGTACACCCATTCATTTCAAAATAAGTGAGTCTATACAAAACAAGATTGAAAACCATTTTTCATGTGATTTATATTAAGTAGAAAAAGGAAGTTCTTTCCCATGCTTGATTAGCAATTATTGGTACTGGCTGTCCTTGAGGTTCCCCCTTGCCCAGGAAATATGTAAACTGCCAGAGATATATATTGAGAGAGAGAGAGAGAGAGAGAGAGAGAGAGAGAGATTGAGTACTATCTTCTGAAGAAAAAAGAAACCTACCTAGCCAAATCCAGTTCCCGCTCCTCCAAGTCTGCCATGGATGCCCTGGCTGCCTTTGCTACCACCATCATCTTCTAGGACTTCAACACCAAAAACTCTGGCTTCGAGCTAGGTTTTGAGATGGGCACATAGAAAAAAATATATCCCCTTTTTGGCTTAGATAAGAACTGGGTTGTGCTTAAAAGGCCTGAGATTTATAAATTGGAGAGATAGAAGCCATTTGAAAGCAATATATCCAAAACCTTGCTGGAGAAGACATCGGACAAACAGACGTGAAACCCAGATCTAGAAATTACCGGAGAACACCCAGATCTAGAAATCAAAACGCCAAAAGAAAAAATCAAACCCTCTACCTGCTTCGTACTTGAGCTCGCCCGCGAGAATTCAAACAGTGGGAGAGAGTGGGGGGGTGGGGTGGGGTGGAGATGGCCGGCGGTATTCACTTGTGGAGTGGAATGATGGAAATTTGGTATATTAAACTATTTATACAAATCATATCATTCCATCCCACCAATCTGACTGTTTTAATGATTTGATTAAACTATAGAATTAAAATTGAACTGTTTTAAAGGCCTAATGAATGGATTCAAGTACTCAACACATGCACAAAGTTAAACAACAATTAAGTGCATCGAAATTAGAAAAGACGAAACGTTAACGAAAAATCAAACTTACGACGACGATTATACTTTGAACGTTGTGATCACTTGTAAACTTTATAAACATGATTATAGTGAATGTGAATGCGTCCAAGCAAGCACATGACAAGCATACGAAGACCTAGGATCCCACAAAGATCGCAAGCAAGAACTAAGCAAGCCAACTCTCGACCAAGTTGAGTTTCCAACAACGTCGAGTTACACATTGTAACTCCAATACGCTCACAAGTACAACTCAAGCAACATCTAGGGTATCGGCTATACCTTAGCCTACCCAAACACATGAAGTCTCTCACAAGAAGTCTATCATGTACGCAAGTCAAAGATGCAAAGTCTACTATACACATATCCATGTCTAACAATATTAGTATCTCTTATTTCCAACAAAATCTTGAGATTAAGATCCGAGTGAGATTATAGAGCACATACAGGGAGAAACAAAAGTAAAAAGGAAAGTGATAGAGTTCGAACAATGGAAGTGGATGAGATCCTAGAGTAACAAGATCTATTGAAGATTTTGTTGATTTGATGGAGATATTGTAATAGATCGGCTTGATGATTTTGTAAATTATATCTCATCTCGTTTTTTAAGGGATTAATCTCCAAAATAATTAGTAAACTGAAACTGAGGTTTTAATCATCCAAATCAAATCGTCCTCCTTGATGTTTGAAAGATCAATTTGATTCATAAGGGTACAAATGGAAACTATCAAAATACAAATATTATTAATGGGCATAAATCACAATTTGGTCACCCTATTTTAATATAAGAGAGAGAGAGAGGACATTTTCGAGTTTTTAAAAAGTTCTTAAGCTTTCTATCCAAAAAACTGGATGAAGTGATGAACAGTAGAATCAAAACCAAGTATAGTGGTTAAAGTGAAAAAAATTTGTAGAGTGAGCTTAACGAATAATTTTTCAAAGTAACCAAATTGCGAGTTATGCCAAAACATAACAGTACTCTTGGATTAGTATCCTTAACTTAAAGTCTAATTTTCTCTAATTAAATAAACTGCTGGATATGAAAGCTCCTATTTACCATGAGGTACAAGTTACTATGCTAAACCAGGAAGTTGCTGTCACTAATAAAATGGAAGATCACTAAGAGGAGTATTTCAAAACTGGGTAGTCTAACTTATTATTATTATTATTATTTTTGTGAATTTCCCCGTAAGAAATGTTTGTTGAGTGATTTGATGCTTCCGTTTATGCAATGACAGGCAATTGATGGTGGTGTCTGGTTGCATATATTGATTCGTTCAGCGTTGATCTTGACATTTCCTCCCTATTTTTGTCTTGCTAATTACTGGATTATGCTTAACCTCTAGTGTTTTGTCGAATGCTAATGCAGGATCTTATGCACTATGCTTTTGATATGAATCCGTGCTGTTTTACCCCTAGAAGTACTTTTTGGTGCATTGCTAACTGTTTTTCATTACTTGTGATCTGCTTAAAATAGGTAAAGAAGATGTCAATTCATGCTCTAAATCAAGCTGTGGCCCAGTTGGAGGAATGCATAAAAGGTGAGTCTCCGTGTTTCCGTCTTGCTGTATTTGTTGTTATTGTTGCTGCTGGAGCCTTCAGCAGTTGCTGTGAAATTGGTGTCTAATGAATACCTGACTTCATCTTTTCTGGTAAATTAGAATTGCAGCATTAAACATCTAACCATGCTAAAAAAACTTGAAGCTTGCTTTCTACTATTTGTTCTAATGGAAGAAATATTGTACTTTGATACACATTAGCTGTTTGGGCTAATCCGTGTTAGCCTTTGGAACTTTCTATATTGGCATCTCTTAAAACTCAAGTGTGATCAATTACTATGAAACTTGATTTGGGTTTGTGCATGCTAAGTTCGTTCCACTATTTGCTTTGGTAGGTCGGGAAGAAAAAATCCGTACCTGAAACCACATTACAACTCCAGATGTGCGTGATTCACCTGAAGGCGTCTCGTGCCATTCATTATGTTTACCTCCCATCTTTTACCTACATGCTCATACGGTCAAAGGATTCAAGAGGAAACTTGAAAATTGAATTGTTGGACTGTACAGTAAAAGTCGTATAACCTAGTGTGATGGGAGGTGCATGTTGTGTTTTACCAGTAGCAGAGTTGGCCTTTGGATTTTTTCTTTTGCTGAGGGTCATCAGATCTTTCAAAAGGCTTCATGTTTGAGTCACTTTTTAAAAGATCAAACACACTTTTACATGGATAACCATAATTTTGAATTTTGTTTTGAAGTTTAATTTGATGAGACAATAGTTTTGGATTTTTAAAAATTCATTAGGTTACTTTTCCATTAATTATTTTTTGAGTGGAATGTTCCAACGGTTTATCGAGTCTCGTTTGAATTAAAGGAATCGAGAATATATTATCAATTATCGTAAATGTTTCAGTCTAAAAGTATAATTTCAGTAATTAAGAGAGTGGCTTTTTTCATGTGGGAAGTGGCTCATGAAGCTATCCTAACCGGGGACAATTTGCGGAAATGTAACATGGTTTTTGTCAATAGGTGTTATTTGTGCAAGGTTAGTGAGGAGAGTGTAAATCATCTGCTCCTACACTGCCAAGTGGCTATAGAGTTATGGAATTTTGTGCTGGGACTGTTCAAGATGACTTGGGTCATGCCGGGGTCGATTATTGACCATGTTAGGGGCTGGTCTATGGGGTATAAGAATAGGAGAAACCGTTTTTGGGAGACAACTCTTTTGGGAGTGTGTTGGACTCTATGGAGGGAAAGAAACCATAGGGCATTTGATAACGAGGAAATCCGAATGCCAGTCCCGGATCTGAAGAATTTGTTGATTCGCACCCTTCATTTTTGGTGTTCCGAGGCTGATCACTCCACTTCTAGTCCTAACACTTCTATTGTAGATTTTGTAAATAGTATAGATATTGGCTAATCCTTTTGGTAAGGTATACTCTAGTGTACAAAGGATGCATCACCTTTTTTGATGCTTTTTATATAATTATTACTTATAAAAAAAACATACTTGTATTTCATGCCAAAGAGTTAACGATGCTTCACTTAAAATATTCTCTTTCAAAGAGTATGTTTTCTATCTTCATAAGCTGTAGATTTACCCCCCACATGTAGTACAATTATCGTGTTAGTGTTCAAGTATTTTTAATTTTAACCAATTCTGAATGAAAATAGTTGACTCTGTTAGAAGTAGCATATTCACCCTGGTTTTGTCAGACGATGACTGTTATCGTGGTCACAATTGCTTTATTTTGTTTTAAAACATTCATATCTTGAGCATTCATTGATCCATATACTGATAGTGATAGTCTGATACCGTGCCATTGACAAGAACACATAAGCCTCATTAATTGAAACAAGGGTGTGTGTATGCATAGGAGAGAGTGTGGGGGGGGGGGGGAGGATACCCCACCGGTAACTTTTATTTTTTAAATGCAGTAGCTATGATAGATTAGTTAACTTTAAATTTTTTTAAAAATCCTATATTCCCTCATCAATCAAAAAAAACGTGTAGCAAGCAAAAACCAACTATGGTTTTTTTAGATTTATGAATTCATTTTAGGATACACATATATATATTTTTTGCCAATGACCACTCTTCACACACAATTTAATTTGTAAAGAGTTATGTGTTTGTTTACGTGATGAATTATATGTAACATGCATACGCCGAATTCTTTTATAGTATTCATCAATTATATATAGTTTTTCTAATTATAAATATCTCTCTGGTATGTAACAAAAGTAGCGTTTTCCGTTTAAGGGCGTTTAAATGGTGCGTTCTAAAACGGAGCGTTTATAAAACTCACCTCCGTTTCTAATTGCTCCAAATTGGAGTGGTGGGGAAATCGTGGCTTCTAAAACGCTGCTGCCAAAAGATTTTCCTTCGCTATCCTTTGGCAGTATAAAAGCATCCCTGCATCTTCAGTCTGTATCCTTCCCTGGTGTCGTCTCTCCTTTGTGTTGCTGCTACAGCAATATAGGAAGCTTCCTTTGAAGCGCAACTTCAGGTATGTCTTCTTTGAAATCTCGTGTTCGGAGAATTTTTGAAAACTTTTATTATAGTTCTTTGATTGTGTAATTTCTATAGATTTTGTTAGGTGACCTTGTATTGGTGGAAGTGATTTGTCTGTTTGGGCTAGTGTTGCGTTCGACTTCATGATATGTGGTGGGCATGGTTAGGGTTTTTGGGAATAAGGGTTAGGCTTATGGATTTATTTAGGTGTGGTTAATTCAATACATTATACATGCTTGCAGTTTTGCAATTTTTTTAAACTTTATTTGATGGATTGGTTCGTATGAATTTTATTCAACATTATTCCTTTTGCTGCGTTGGTGCTTGGTTTTGAATTATTGAATAGCTATTTAGAACTTGGTTATTTGTCTTATAGTTACATATATGAAATTGTCTTTTCTTGTTTAGACATAAATTTCACTGTTACTTGGGTTTTATGTTATTTGGGATTGGAGTGGAGGTCCTCAAAATATATATCCGATTCTTGTGAGAAACTTGTGAATTATATCTCAGAAATTTCAAAATTTTATCACCATTGCTTGTTCTTGTAAATTGCATCATATGAGCAAGTGTCTTCGGAATTATCTTGTAAATTACAACTATATCTTCTGGTGGAAGGAAATTTATGGGTTATATTTTTACATATAAATACAAGCAGTTAAATTTGATAATCGGTAAGTATTGGTCATACATTCGGCCACATCCCCTTTCCCACTAGAGAATCCATGCTTCATGCTTTGTTTGTATCTGAACTTTCATGTTTGGAACTACAACAGTACATCTAGTGGCCAGTTTTGCTCCAAAATGATTGAAATTCTGCTTGAATGGGTGGGTTTTGGAGAATAGCTGGTCTGTGGCGGAATGTGTAAGACGATCAATGTATGGAATAGGAAAGAAAGGTCTAACAATCTGTAGTGTGGATGTTGGTGTTGGTGCCTGGGCAGTGTGTTTGTAGCTATCTTGCAAGATGCCTACTGTCATTTATGAGAGAAGGTTCAAATTAGAATATGGAGAAGACCTGGGAGATCTGTCGATAGGGCAACGGCTACGGATGAGCACCTCTTTAAGGTCATCAATTTGAGGGAAGATGTGCTTAGGAGTCTAATTAGACGGTGTGCTTACTTGAAGTATGTTGAAGCAAGGTTAGGTGATAGGACATTACATGCGGACGAGATTTTAAAAGATGGGTTCTGCTTGAATATGATTGACACCCCGCTTTGTCCATTGAAAGTAGTTACCAATTTGCAGGAGGCTGTGTGTGGAATGCTGATATTGTGATCAATGGCTTGCCATCAACCGAGACACGAGAAGTGTTTGAAGAGATTAGTAGGTATTGGAAAGGAAAGAGTTACGGTTCCAGTTATACTTTCCTTGGCAAAGGGTATAGAGGCTGAATTGCAACCTGAACCCCCCATTATAACTCCTACACAGATGATCAGTCAGGCTAGTAAGACTTCTTTTTATCTTGAATATTTTTGATAATATCCTTTCTCACAGATGCAATGTGTAATCTGACTCGGACAAGGTTAATTACCTTTAACTGGTAATATTTTTTGTTATGCTAAAAGCTGTTGATGACTGAGAATTCAATATGTAGACATTTGCATCCATGATGTCATAGCTTTTTAGTTGCCTTGACTTTGTATTTTATCTTGCCCTACTATTCTTTTCTGCTCCTTGTTGAGTTTCTGCCTTTGTAGAAGTATTAAAACATAAACAAAAGCATGTCTATGAAGTGTATGGTGGAATCCAACTCAATCGACTCTTTTAAGGTTTTAAAATATTGCAGTGGCCATTAAAGAGGAAGAAGAAGAACTCCTGAATATAAAGTGGAACTGAAAACAAAAGTGGAGATAAAATTATCGGTGAACCACTCAACTTCATTCAACTTGAAGCACACGTTGATGATGATATTACGTCGCTATAAATACCCATAAGATATTCCTTAAGATGATAGTAATGAAGAACTAGATGTAAATCACAACTCAAAGGGAGAGCTCAAGTCCCTAAATCGAGTAAGGAAGAAAATCATATGATGAATAATTTTTGACACTTCTTGTTGGAATATATTTGTAATAGTTATTATTGAAGGACTTGATTTGAGATACTAGAACTTATGTAGTTAACTTGGAATTGGATATCTTTTGTTTTATATTGGTTGGAATTGTTAAACAATTTAGACTTTATTTTGATTTTAAATATTTTATTTTGGACTAGATAAGTGTGTTTAGATATTTTTTTAATCTTGTACAAAATAATTATACTTGATATTTTTAATTAAATTTACTTTAGTGTTACTTAACAATTTGATGGTATATGTATTAATTAGAAGGGAGACATTGTTTAAAAAAAAAGGGTAAACCATCCTTTTTACAATTATTCTGTTTATGAAAATAACGTTTCGAAATAGTTTCACAAACGTGTTTATAAAAAAATAACTGCGTTTTAAAAATGCTGTGTTTTCAAAACACTGCACCAAACGAAGTCTTATTAGTAAAATATCTTGCAGATCTTGAAACGTACATGTTAAAAGTTGTAGTATTATGTACTAGTAAAATAAAATTATTTATTTATTTATTATCTTTGTCAACGAGGTTATTTTCCATGGAATGCTACTGGAATAGTGCTGGGTTAGTGTTCTAGACACATTTATTTTTGTCATGTCCATTTACAAAAGTAAATAAAATAAATGGTTACTAGCACCATTGGTCCATTGACTTTTGGCAGTTTCCATAGTATTCTTTTAAGATATTTTTGTAATAATTTGTCCTAAAATTTTTAAATTTTTCCCAAGCTTAGTCTTTTTTATGGATGTCGTTTGATGAATGTGCATTTAGTAAGAACTAAAATAATTTTCTCAAACCAAGCTCATAACACAATTTGCAATCAGGTCCTTAGGGTTTTAAATAGCAACAACAAAGCCTTCTTCCCAAAATATTTTGGAAGGGTGGTTGTTATCAAGTCGGAGTTGAGGAAGATGAAGCCTAAAGCTCAAGATTTGCAGATATTGGAGTCGAGCAAGATGAAGCCCTACGCTTGAAATTTGCAGAAATCAAGCCCTCAAATTATCCATGATTAATATTCCAAAATCATACCTTAGGCTCGAAATTTGCAGGAGAGAACATGGGTTGGGATGCCAAAAAGTGGCCGTCGCGCAAGAGAGAGAGAGAGAGAGAGAGAGAGAGAGAGAGAGAGAGAGAGAGAGAGAGAGAGAGAGAGAGAGATGTTTCCTACATAAACCCTCACGGCCTCACCTAAATAAATAAAAACTCAAGAAAGAAAAAAAAAGCACAGATCTCCCATGAATAACAATGTGTCAAGAAATAGAAAATTGAGAAATTAAATAGTTGGGGGGAGTTGGTTAATATCTTCATTTGCATAGAATTTGAATTTGGATCCAAATTTGGACGGTCACAGCGGCACAACTATGAATTTGAATTGTTGAAGTGAGTCTAGAGTTTTTCGATCAACGGAAAATAGGCGTAAATTGCTAGCAAGGAAGATTTGATCTCGGTGGTTAGAGGCTAGCTTACAGATTGTTTCGTGGGTTTATGCATGGTTTTGATTTATTCATTTGGGTGAAATTGCAGTACACCGCCATGAATAGTTTTTCAAGTTTATTGGATTACTCTTGAACTATTTGTATCGCAATTATCGAATGAGATATAAGCCTGAGTATTTTCTGTTTGCTAATCTGTTGGGTTTTGTTTAATTTCAATCGAATGAGATATAAGCCTGGAAGGTCTTGTAGTCTTTTTTCAAACCCTAGGGACTTGATTGCAGATTGTCATATAAGTTAGTTTTAAGAAAATTTGTTTTAGCCATTACTAAATGCACATGGGAGATACATGAAAAACTTAACGAAATTTCTCTAATGACATCCACAAAAAAGACTGAGGCTGTGAAAATTTGAAACTTTTAGGACTTAATTTTTACAAAAAATCTTAAGGAACTAATGTTGGAATCAGCTTAAGTCAAGGGATTAATAGTGCGATTAACCCTAAAATAAAATTCTAATGAATAGTTGTGCTAGTCATTCATAGTTAAGTACACATGTTGATTTATTGCATAAAATCCTTTTAGCTTAAATATTTTTTATTTCTATCTCCAACAATGTAATCTAAACAATTCCATTTCTGTGCAAACTTGTGTTAATTGTTCTGCATAAAAATATTTCTTAAGATCATCCATATTTTGAACAGCTTTCAGTTTTTTCTCTATTTATTTCTACGTGTATTCAGCCTCAGTTTGTTTACTCGAAGTCTTCATATATATATATATATATATATATATATATATATATATATATATATATATATGTACTTGAAATAGAGTCCTACATAAATAGAAAAACACAACAATTCCAAGAAGACAAAAGATTAGGAAATAAATAAATTAGTTTCCAAATATAGTTTTCTAATTTAAGTCAAATAATTTATTATAAGATTTTATCAATTTAATTAAGGACTTAAAGCGTTTTGGAAGTGTTTAATTATGGTAACACTTACCATAGCTTTATGAATAAGAAATTTATTAAATATGGTAACTTCTTACTATTGTTTTGGACCAAGAAAGGACACAACAATAAAATCAATAAAGAAAAATATGATAACCCTATTTTTCCATTATAAAATCGATCTCATATTGAGACCGTACCTATAAAGCAATCACAAATACTAGTACTTATTAAAAAAAACAGGTGGAAAAATGGGACGCCTAACACTATATATTCTCCCACACAGTTGTTCTATCTATCATTAGTTAACTAATTAATTTACTATTAGTTATTTAGTTATTTATGTATTCCAATTTAAGATAAAAATTTAGGTAAGACGGTATTATAAATATTTTATATAAGACAGTTCTTTTGAACTCACTAACCGTATTAATGATGAGAGGATGTGACACCATCTTACAAAATAAAATATATAAATAATCTCACCGGAGAACTAATCCCAGTTTAATACTAGTTGGAAAAAGTCAATTCTTTTCATAATAGGAGTGGTATTGCTTTATGAGTCATAAAAGGATTTGATAACTCGGAGGAGGTAATATAAATATGTATTGGGTGGACGGACCTACCTCTTTTTAGGCGCTGCTTTCTTCTTCTTTGTCGATCGGCAGCCACAAATTAACACACATCCGTTCCAATCTTTTTGCTAGCTAAACATAAGCCGTCATGGCAAAATTATTGGGTTCCCATACAATAATTAGTAATACTTCATTGCTTGATTTGCCGTACGATATTTTAGTTACCATATTTCAACTTGTTGCTTCATCCTCTGTTTATGATGTCTTCTCGCTCCAACAATGTTGTAAGCTTTTCAATGAAGCAGGTAACGATAGTCAAATCTTACAAAATGTTTCTTTAGACAGCTTCTTCAACATTCACAGACCACGACATGCAGGATCTTGGGAAGAAGGATACAAGGGTTTTGTCAGAAGATTGACTTCTGTGGGGCACAATGGAATGCTCTACAAAATACGTTGTTTATTTTCCATCATTTTTAAAAACCTGAGAGGGAGAGAGACCGTAGGACTCCCAGTATGGTAGGGAGGAAAGAGAACCAGGGAGAGACGGAGGTAAAGAGGAAGAAGGGTGAAAGGGGTTAAGGATAGAATATGTAGTTTAGGTGGGGTGTAGAGATTAAGGTTAGAAATTTGATTAAATGGGTAGGGCGTAGATAAAATTAGTGTTGAGAGTATGTTTTGGGGTGTGTTTAGCCCACGTACATCAGTAAATGTTCCCAAACGATTGCTCCATCAATCGTACATGACCATTCAAACAAGGGTATTACTATTTCATTAGTTTGTAATTCTTACGAGAATCGCTTAAGTATTTCATTAATTCATGCATCTTTTTTTTATAAATAGATCGGATAGTTAAAAGATGTGCATTGGATTTTTTTATTTTTATGTTTTGTCCACCAGACTTGAGTTATTGTCTCCTTAGGAATTGAATCATGGATAATACAGAGGTACGATCCGATAGAACAGATCATGTTCAAGAAGTAACGTCGTGTGTGTGGGCATTGGAATTTGATGTAGAAAAGAGAACTTAAAAGATACACATTGGAATTGTACGTAGATATAAGAGGATTAGGTGAGAATAAAATTAACGAAAGACGTTACATGGACAAGAAGAGGGAAAAGCTGGATTTTGTTTTAGTAATAGTTATAGATTCGATGTTGAATATAACTCCATGTCCGCCTTCTTTTGTCAAATGTAAAAATATTGGTCTACATGAAGATGTATGTGAATAACTCAACATGCTTTGTAGATTTGGGACTTTCTTTTGGACACTTCACTTATAAACAAGATTGGGATAGATGATCTTGCCTAAATATATAATTAAGGACCTTCTATAATTAGATAATCTTACTAATATCACTTAAAAACATGTTGAAATATGAAAATTCCCTTAATAGTTTATCCTATCCGTACTAGGATTTAATAGTTGGGGTAGTATAAATATAGGTCGATTCCAATCTTTTTTCAAACTAAAATAAGCCTTTGTATTTGCAAGTGAAGATTGGTTTCCCATAGAAGAAGTAACACTTGATTGCTTACTCTTACTCGTCATCTTCTTTATATGATATCTTCTATCTCCATCTCCAACAATGTTGTAAGCTTAATATTAATGAAGCAGGTAACGATAGTCGAGTCCTACGACATGTCTCCATTGAGAGTTTAGTCAACTTATTCAGACGACATGGATCTTGGAAAGAAGGATACAATGGTTTCATAAGAAGATTGACTCGCGTAGGACACAAAGGAATGCTCAACGAAATTGCGCTATCTATTTTCTTTTCAAGTGGATCAGTTGAATCCTTACACCTAGCATCGACACTCCTCGAGTATCTTGCAAAGTTAGGATACTTTGATGCGATGCAGCGTTAGGGGTACTTTGTATTTTGCATTTTGGAGATGGAGAACGACTTGGAATTGAGATGCTAAGGAAATGTCTTGAGAAGAAGCATGGAACATCTTTCCAATCTTCTGATGCAAAAATTAAGAGGATTCAAAGGGCGTTTTGGAGTAGGGTAAAATTTGAAAGACACATACACTGGTTATGTAGGTTGGAAGGGCCATCCCATGTCCATAAAGGGGTTGGCCTATTCCGTATGAACAACTTCACAACATCCAATGTGAATCATGCGCTATGGATGTTATTGTCATAAATTTTTGTAATAACTCTAGTTTTTCTATATAAAATAAGGTAATACATCTTTACCGGTTTTTATATTTCTCACTTACCTTCTTGGTGACTCGAACCCAGTATGGATGACCGCTTTCCTATATTTAATTCAATTTTCAATAATATATAGTGGAAAAGAGCTTGTTTTTTTTCGGGGGATATATTTCCTACTTTTATGTTCAATGGAAGTAGTTAAATCTTGCTCATAAATTATATATATATATATATATATATATATATATATATATATATATATATATATATATATATATATATAAAGTGCAAATAAGTAAAGAAAATACTGAAATTCATTATCCAGTACAAAATCAGGAAAACAGATGCTATCTAAATGTAATCTAAATACTTAGGTTACGATCCATTAGAGAAAAAATATTAATGACAAATCAAATTCTTTCAATTAAAATATTTATTCAATTCATTATAAAATGTTTTCCTTAAAACGAAAAAGAGGTGGTCTCTCCTGTAAAGACCATTTAGAAATTCTGAGTCATAATAAATAAATAATATGTTATAAAAACAAAAAATGGGTCAACTGAGTTGGTTCCTAACAAAATGCTAATCTTTCAAAGATGGTGCCGTTGGTCTTTGGTTCGAAACCTACTAGTGCATTAATTAAGTTTTATTTATTGCAAGTTTTGTTTATTGCCAGAGATGTGTCATTTTGCTCTTAATGACTTTAACGAATGCTTAAATGACACGTTTAAAACCAAATTGTCGTGACACATTAAATGAGATAAATAAAAGGTTTGACACATTTTAAGGTTGAAAGTGACTATAAAGGGAAATTTATTATAATTTCATTAAAATTCAAAGTAATAAAAAGTGACACGTTTAAGGTCAATAAAAGTTATTTATAAGGAAAAATTGAATTTATTAAAATTCAAAGTAATAGAAAGTGACATGTTTAAGGTTAAAAAGTAACATTTAAGCCCAAAAAGTAACACTTTTTAGGGAAAAATTATAATTTTCATTAAAAATGCATGAAGTCTAAGGCCAAAAGTAACACATTTTATACTATAAAGTGACATCAGAATAATAAAAAGTAACACTCTGCATATATAAAGATGAAGGATGACGCCGTAATTTTTAAAAACTAAAGGGTTGCATTGAGATTTTTAGTATTAATAGTGTCACTTTTAGTATTAAGAGTGTCACTTTTAGTATTAAATGTGTCACTTTTTAGTATTAAAGTGTCTCTTTTTAATATTAAATGTGTCACTTTTTAGTATTAAATGTGTAACTTTTAGTATTAAGAGTGTCACTTTTTAGTATTAAATGAGTCAATTTTTAGTATTAAGAGTGTCACTTTTAATATTAAATGTGTCACTTTTAGTATTAAATGTGTCATTTTTAATATTAAGAGTGTCACTTTTAGTATTAAATGTGTCACTTTTTAGTATTAAGAGTGTCACTTTTTAGTATTAAAGTGTCACTTTTTAGTATTAAACGTGTTCACTTTTTAGTATTAAGAGTGTTACTTTTTAGTATTAATAACCAAATTTTGATACCTATTGGTTATTATTCATGGGTATCAAATGATCATCTCCAACCATAAGTATCAAAATGAAGAGTATTAAAATTAGGTGAGTACTAAGGGAGGTATCAAATTTGGATATCTTCTCTAGTACCACACCTAATTTTGATACCTTTTACTTTAACTATTAAAGAACCTAATACTTTTGCATATGTATCAAAATTTGGTTTTGACCTCTGCCATTGGACTTGCCATAAGAGTGTCACTTTTTAGTATTAAATGTGTCATTTTTTAGTATTAAATATGTAACTTTTTAGTATGAAGAATGACACTTTTTAATATTAAATGTGTCACTTTTAGTATTAAGAGTGTCACTTTTTAGTACTAAGGCTCCGTTTATTTCACGGAAAATCATTTTCTTAAAATGATTTCTAGAAAATGATTTCGAAAATCAAAAGATTTCATTTTCAGTGTTTGGTAAATCTTTTGAAAATATGTCAGAAAACATTTACGGGTGTTTGGCAAACACACGGAAAATGTCACGAAAAACAATATATGAATAAATACAAAAATAAAAATATAAAATAAACAATGTTTAGGATGTCCCTAGAAAATCAATAAGGACCATCTTTTTTTTTTAATAAGGTCCATCTTTTTTAATCTCACAATTACAAATAATTTTTTTTGATAATTGATATGAAAAAAAAACATTTTAAAATAGAAAATAGACAATGTTTAGGATGTCCCTAGAAAATGTTACGGAAAACTATATATGAATAAATACAAAAAATATATTATAATATTAATGCACATATTGAATATAAAATAGTGTTGAACTTTAAACAATTTTTCTTTAGTAACCCTCAATTTATCATTAGTGGTGTCAAATCAATGTCTATTTTTTTCAATCTCACAATTACAAATAATTTTTTTTGATAATTGATATGAAAAAAACGTTTTAAAATAGAAAATTGACAATGGTTATGATGTCCCTAAATAATATAGGTGACACTAATTTTAGAACGTAGTAAACATTTATTAAAATTATAATTTTTAAATAGTATGCACAAACTTTATTTATGTTTCTAAACAATTTATTTGTTGAGTGAAATATTGTGTGTGTAAGTAAATATGTGCAATTGTGAAAGGGGCGGAGGATGCCCGAACATTTGGAAAATGACTTACGGAAAATGAATTAAGTCATTTTCGGAAAAGAAGCCTTCATTTTCCGTTGACTCGGAAAACCTTTTACGTTTGCATTTTCCTAAGGTTATAAGGAAAATGAGGAAAACGTTTTCGAAAGTTATTTTCCGTGAAACAAACGGAGCCTAAATATGTAACTTTTTAGTATTAAGAGTGCAACTTTTTAGTATTAAATGTGTCACTTTTTAGTATTAAGAGTATCACTTTTTAGTTTTAATAGTGTTACTTTGTATTTTAATGAGAATTATATAAATTTCCTTTTATAGTGTAATTTTCAACCTTAAAATGTGTCACTTTTATCTTTTTAATGTGTCACGTTTGACTTTAAATGTGTCATTTAGCATTTCATCAAAGTTTGTTAGGATTCGTCAAGTATCTCAAGGCAATTGATGCTAATAGATGGTTAACGGAGCTGACAAATGATTAAACTGCAAGGCGTAAGAAACATAAGAATTTCGACGGCAAACAATGAAAGTGCAGGGGCACCAGAGTAAATAGAGGAACTTCGGTGAGAATTAAAACTAAATAATGTAGCAAAGGAGTTTCAAACAACCGACCTATGGTTAATCATCAATCTTCAAGCAACAGCTCTGACCAACTTGACAAACTTATTTTTATATTTTTTATTATCATGTTAACTTATTAACCTGTGAATTCCTAAATAGGGCTCCGTCCTACGAATTTAGGATCCGTAAAACCGTCCTACACAAGTCTTTGCCAAAGAAAATATACGAATAGATTTAAGATTGACCAAACTAAATGCTTAAATGGAAAACCAATAGGAATTGGATCCAAAGTTAATTAATATACTGAATTAACATGTTAGATTTGCTCAATATATTCTAATAGTCTTGCAACATCAATGAAATTGAAAAAAATTACTCAAACTATGATTTTGGTTAGCAATTTAATTAATTTATCAATTTTTTTAAAGTGTGTAGTGTAGTCTTAATGGATCACTTCGTTAAGTTGATGGCACCAGGGGCAGATCCAAGATTTTAGTACAATGTGGGCTATGTATTTAAAAAATATTGTAAAAAGTAATAACTGTTTAAAATAACTTCATTAATCGAAAAAAGAAGTTATATATAGTCGATGATTTAATGAGACTAACTCATTACATACATAGTTAAAA
>JABEVN020000230.1:0-5000 GCA_013146195.2 Codonopsis lanceolata | reverse complement strand
TCGGGTCCACCTCCATGTGGCTCCGTCAACATCCAACCATACGCATCCACATCATTGTCTGAATCCTCATCATCATCATCATCATCACCACCATCACCACGACCTCCTACTCTGCCTCTACTATGTGCTCGGCCCTCTCTCTGTCGTCGACCAAAACCCAAATCCTTCTCTTCATCAACTAACCGGTGTCTATCTCGTAGTGCAGCAAATACATCAGCATTCATTGGACCCTTCCCACGCCCGCATAACATGCTCGAACTACCACTTGCGCCACCCACACCACTACCACCCACACCACCCATGCCAGCCATACCACCCATGTCACCCATCATGCCACCCATCATGTTTAATGAGGCTTCCATCTCCTCATCCTCTCTCGTAATAGGTGAATGCCCTCTCCCCTCAATGGAGCATTGTAAGGAGCTTCAAATGGAATATCGGTGGGGCTGAACTCTTCTATCATCTTCGTGAGCGAGGTCTGCGCATAAGCACCCTCATCCCCCTCATTAGTAGATGTATGTGCCGATTAGCGGCTTTCTGCGTTACGAAGTCTAAGGGTATTTTAGGCATTGCCTAATATATCTTGCCCTCACTCTCTTGGTCATAATAGGATTTATTTTGGTATTTTTGTGTTAGGATTTTAGTAGGATTTTTTATTTAGAAGTAGGTGATATTTTTGGTAACAAAATCCTTGCATAAGTGTTTAGTTATTAAAGGTATCAATTTAGGAAAGATAATCTTGTGCATTTCACATCTAAATCTCTTTCCTAGTTGGTTTCGTGTCTTGCCATGTTTATTGCAGAATCCCTTGGAGTCTTGGGCGACAAGTTGCTGCTGTATATATAGGAGATGCCTTAGCAGCTTCATTATGTGCAGAGAGACAGGCGAGAGCATATAGGCATAGTTTGAGAAGAGGCGTAGCGAAAAGAAAGAAATTGATCCCAGATTTCTTATATGCTGAATTAGAGAAGAGATCAACCATTGTTCGAAGATTGCCGAAACAATCCTGCTGCGGTTTTATTTCTTCGAGGAACACGCCTTGTGTTTCTGAAGCTTTCTTTCGTGCTTCGTTTTAGTGATTGTCTTGGAAGCTTTTTTCATTTTCTTTTTGGTTCTTTCTTCCCACGTTTGGTTTAGTGTTTATGTGGGTTTTGTGATTCTCCAAGATTATATATCTTGTGGGAATTTTGTGTTTTTGTTTAGAGTCAAAAACGGTTTTGTTTTAATATATTTGTTGCCTTGAGGCGATCTACAAGATTGATTCTTGTAGATTGTTTTTTTGTGATTTTTAGTCTTACTAAGTGTGTTAAAATTCAAATCTCAAAACAAAACTTCCGCTGCAAATTTATTACACACTTTTAGTTCACATTGTTCTGCCATTGTTGCAACATTATTTGCAACATTGACAGTAACATCATCCCATATCGAGAATCGTGGCATCGCGTTCCAACAATTGGTATCGAGCCTACTCTTGATATCACTAAGAGTCGATTCTGCTTAAAGCGCAATGGATTCTCAATATGAGAATGTGGTTCGTCCCCCACACTTACTAATGCTAATTATTCTATATGGAAAGTCAAGATCGCATCTTCATCAAATCCATTGATGAAAGAGCGTGGCTTGCTTGTTTTAAATGGTTGGAGTCCTCCCAAAAGCGTAGATTCGATGGTGATGTCAAGATCACCAAAGAATGCTGAGTGGAACCAATGATGATAGGAACAACGCTTCTTTTAACTCGAAAAGCCTTGTCTGCTATTTATAAGGCCTTAGATGCAAATACATTTAGAGTAATAGCAAATTACGAATCGCCAAAGATGTGTGGGAGGCCCTTCAAACCTTATGTGAAGGACACTGCGGTGTTCGTTCCTCAAAGCTAAGAATGTTAACGACTCGGTTTGAAAACACAAGGATGCAAGAGTCGAGGACATAATGACTTATTATGGAAGACTTCTTGATCTATCAAATTACGCCTTAGCCTTAGGAGATCCCATTACTAATGAGCGTCTAGTCGGTAAGATGATGAGGACTTTGCTGAAAGATTCAATGTCAAGATATGTGCTATTGAAGAAGCACATGATATTGACAAGATGAGTTTTGAAAGATTGGTGGAATTCTTCAAAACTTTGAGTTGAATCTAAGCGATCAATTAAAAAACAAAGGCAAAGGTGTCTCATCATCTTCTACACCATGGGAAAAACATTGCTATGCTGCACCAATTGATACGTCATGTGATGCGCTTGAAATTCAAAAGACATTGATGAGTCGATTTTGGAGAAGAATCAATTGCTTTATTGACTACTAAATTCAAAAATTTTTTGAAAAATAAAAGTCAAAAGCAGAACTCCATCATCAAACTCAAAAATAAATTTCAAACTTGATTACGTGAAATTTGTTCCCAAAGAACAATCCTTTCAAACTCCTGAAAACCCTTCACAAATCCTTTTGCTTCTAAGTCATCCTACAATGGTAAGAATCTTGATTCTATCCAATGTAAGAGAATGTCAAGGTTTTGGACACTATGCAAACCAATGTGCTAACACTTTAAGAAAGAAAGGATTGAATTTTTCTGCAACTCTAAGTGATAGTGATGGAGAAGATCCGGGTGATCTTATCACCTTGAATGCAGTTTATGATTCTGATTCAGATAGTGCGGTTGGTTCGGCAAATGTCTCACCCGATGTTGCAACATCGGGGAGTAACATCGGGAGAAACAGTGAAACAGGAACAGTTTTTGTTTTAATTCCACAGATTGCAGAGGATGACGGACATACAGATTCAGATCTGCTGGAAGGGTACAAGGAGCTGTACAAAGATTGGGAGAAAAGGGCTCATCAAGTCACACTACTTGGTAAGGCGAATGAAGCTGCTGAAAAAAGGCCAACGAGGATCAAAAGAATGCATAATCAGGCTTGAAGGAGTCCTAAGTAGAAAGGATGTGGAAATTGAGCATCTAAAGGGCAACTTGCTCAGCAGAAGCAACACTGACCAAGTGGAATTCAAGCAAAGCGAAGGTTGACGATCTGCTAATTGCAGTAACTCTTCCGGATCGGTATAGGTTTTGTCCCTAAAGTGTTTGTGAAAGAAGGAGAAGGAACTTCGGGAACCAAAGACGATGAAAGCTTTCTGAAAATGTTTTCTGTGAAAAACAAGACCAGAAGGAAAAATTATGTTTGTTACGCCATAAGCACAGTCATCACCTTTTGCTTCTAAAAGGCAAATGTATGAGAATGAAAAAAGCAAAAATTCTTTGGAAAAGCTCCTTGGCGAGAACAGGGATGGGCGACGATCGCCGACCAATGCGACAACATTGGCGAAACATTGGAAGCCGTTGAGGCAAATCATAATTCTTTCCAAAAACCTCAACCCAAGCGATCAAAAAATGTGGGTTCAAAAACATGTGATGAAAAATGTAGAGCCAAATCTTGTGAGCCATTTGATATACGCCTGGCGCCTCCATGTCCCATGATGAAAAATGCAATGTTACATTTACCTCTTTAAAATCTGTAATTTGGATCACGGTATTTCGATAGTGGTTGTTCTAGACATATGACGGTGAAGGCGAGAATTTGAAGGAATATGTAGCGTGAATGGTGGTTACGTGACCTATGGTGAGGTGGTGCAAGGAAAGATTGTAGGTAAAGAACATTGAGCGTTGAAGGTCTTCCAAACCTCAAAAAGCGTTTACCATGTGGAAGGCCTTAAAACAAACATCGGCATAAGTCGTTAGTGATGTGATGATGATGATCTTCGGAGTAAGGTTTGACAAGCATTCTTGTGAGGTTTTGATCATAATAACAAATGTCTTGACGGGTTTAAGATCATCGATAAGCTGTTACTTGTTCAACCATACTCATTCATGTCAGGTAAGTCTTGATTTAACGGATCTACGGCACGAAACTTGGTCACATGAGTTTTCGTAAGCTCGATGAGCTTGTGAGGCATGATCTTGTCAAGGATTACCAAATTTGGAAAGAAATTACTCAAGGTATGTGGATCATGTCGGAGAAGGTAAACAAGTCCGGGCTTCACATCTTCATCAGCTGATGCTCCAGCTTCCGGATGTTTGGAGATGATCCATCTGACCTTATGGGTCCCATTGAGGTAGAGAGCCTAGGTAGGAAAAAGTACACCTTTGTGCGTGTAGATGACTTAGATATACTTGGGTAATATTTTTTAGAGAGAAATCGAAAACTTTTGAGGCTTTCAAAATTGGTACACAGGTGTTATGAACTTGTATGATCTAAAACTTACTAGGATTAGATCGGATCATGGCACGGAATATGAAAAATACATCCTTTTCTAATTATTGTGCCTCTAATGGTATATCACATGAATTCTCTGCTCCCAAACTCCACAACAAAATGGAGTGGCGGAGAGAAAAGGAAATAAACCGCAAGAAATGGCTAAATAATGTTACATTCGAAAAACACGGCAAGGTTTTGAAATTTGAAGCTTTGAACTCTTGCATGTCATATTGGAAATAGGGTCTTCTTGAGACCGTGTAGCACTATGACACCTTATGAAATATTTTTGGGAAGAAACCTACCTTGAAATATTTTCATGTTTTTGGGTGCGTATGTTATTCTGCTTCAATGATAGAGATCAACTTTCCAAGTTTGACTCTAAAAGTGATAAATGTGTTTTTATGGGATATTCCACAAATAGTCGAGTATATAGAGTATTTAATCTTCGAACTAAGACTATTATGGAATCCATGAATATTGTGTTTGATGATCTAACCGGTCTTGGTTTCAAAAGTGCCGAGGAAGACGCTTTGGATTTTGGAGTTTGAGACTTTGATCTCGACTTAGTGCCAATCCAAGAGTTCAGGAGCGTACATACAGTTCGCCAGATACAGATGTAGTTCGGGACGAAAAGTTCGGAGTTATCACCCGGTTACTCCCGATGTTGTTCCGATGTTGCAACATCGGAGAAACATTGTCTACAGACCGACAGGAAAAGAAGGCGCCTGTAATCGATTCAAATCAGAAGATGATCAC
>JABEVN020000229.1:0-45854 GCA_013146195.2 Codonopsis lanceolata | reverse complement strand
AAATAAAGTAGTGTCGATTCTTTCCTCTCACGAATCCTTGTTCAATTAAGAACTTGATAGAGTTTCATACCAAGCTCTAGGAGCTGCTCTTCAGGCCGTAGAGAGCTTTCTTGAGTCGGTAGACGTGGTCCAGCTTTGTCAGAGATGACAAATCCTGAGGTTGTTCCACGATACGTTTCTTGAAGATCACCATTCAGAAAGGCACTCTTAACATCCATCTGATACACTTTGAAGTCCATGAACGAGGCATAAGCTAGAAAGATTCTGATTGCTTCTAGTCTAGCAACAGGAGCAAATGTTTCATCAAAGTTTCTTCCTGTCGGTAGCCCTGAGCAACCAATCTAGCTTTGTTTCTGGTGACATTTCCATCTTCATCTCTTTTATTTCTGAATACCCACTTGGTGCCGATGACTGGATGATCAGTCGGTCTTTGAACTAAGCTCCACACCTTACATCTTTCAAACTGGTTCAGCTCTTCTTGCATAGCTTCAATCCAGTTATGATCTTCGATGGCTTCATCAATCTTCTTTGGTTCGAGTTCCGATACAAATGCATAAGCAAACAAAGTTTCTTCTCGAACCTTATTTCTCGTACGAACTCCTGAGTTGAGATCACCAATGATTTGAGAAATGGGATGATCTCTTGCTTCAATAACAGTTGGAGGAAGATCACTTCTGGTGGATTCTTCCCTTAAGAATTCTGGAGTTGGTTGAGAAGGAGATTCACCAAAATCTGGTTCAGAAGAAATAGAGTCTTCAAAACTTTCATTTTCTGGTGAACAAGAAGGATGAGAGATCTGTAAAGGTGCTTGGGGTAAAACAGAAGAGATGGGTTCAGGGTCAACAGATGAGTTGTTATCGGTATCGGTAGAGGTCTCTTCTACCGGTGAAGGGTTACCGATATTGGAGGGATCTGCAGTTGCCGTTTTCTGATAAGGATTGGAAGTAGATGCTGTATTTGTACCTGTCTCATCATTATCAGAATCATTAGCAACGTTCGGAGCCATTCTAGGCTCTAACAAGTCATATTCATCAAAAGAAACATGCACAGATTCTAAGATTTTTAAGTTAGATTTACTGAAAATGCGAAATGCTTTTGAATGTTTGGAATACCCCAGAAAAATTCCTTCGTCTGATTTTGCATCAAATTTTCCTCTATACTCTTTTCCATTGTAAAGAATAAAACATTTACAGCCGAAGATTTTAAGAAATCCAATGTTTGGGGATCTTCCTCTCCATATTTCATATGGAGTTTTATTATGAAACTTGTTTACCAGGGATCTATTTTGGGTAAAGCAAGCAGTATTGACTGCTTCTGCCCAGAAATACTTCGGAAGTTTAGCTTCTGCCAGCATTGTTCTAGCCGCTTCAATCAGTGTTCTGTTCTTCCGTTCAGCTACACCATTTTGTTGAGGAGTACCGGCGGCAGAGAAGTTGTGGCCGATCCCATGGTCATCGCAGTACTTTTCTACACCATTGTTTTTGAATTCAGTGCCGTTGTCTGATCTTATGTCACAAATGTCTTCAAGCTTTTGAGTTTGAAGTCTTCTAAAAAGTGCAGTGACTAGATCATACGTTTCATCTTTAGATGTCATAGTTTCAATCCAAGTGAATCTAGAGTAGTCATCAACTACTACAAGTGTGTACTTGTCTCCCGAAATACTGGCTGTTGTAATAGGTCCAAAGAGATCCATATGCAGAAGTTGAAGAGGTCTGTTTGTTGATAAAACAGACTTTCTTTTGAAGGAAGACTTGGAAAGTTTTCCTAGTTGACAAGCTTTACAACTTCTGTCATGATCGGCAGACACCGTAGGTAGACCTTTGACAAGCCCATTTTTGGAGAGCTTGGAGAGGTGCTTGAAGTTGAGGTGACTGAGACGCTTGTGCCATAGCCAGCTGTTGTCACGAACATTGTTGGCTACTAGACACAGGTTTGAGAATCTCCCTAGAAGATTTAAGTCCACGACATAGACGTTTCCTTGTCTATTGCCGGTCAGTATTGTAGAGCACGATTCACTGTCTTTGATGAGGCACTGGTTGGAATTGAATTGGCATAGAAGTCCTTTGTCGCAGAATTGTGATATGCTCAGAAGATTGTGCTTTAAACCACTTACTAGAGAAACTTTGTTGATGGAGAGACTTCCTCTAGTAATTGAGCCATATCCAATTGTCTTTCCTCTTGCATTGTCTCCGAAAATAACTGTGGGTCCTTTTGCTTCAGCTATATCTGTAAGAAGACTTCTGTTCCCAGTCATGTGTCTTGAACAGCCACTGTCTAGGTACCAGATGTCTTTGTTTTCTGATTCTATAGCCATGAAGCATTCCTGTAAAAGAGTTAAAGCAAAACAAGGTACCCTTTATTTGGGTCCTAAGGATTAGCAACCTTTTGCAACCCATACCTGCTTGACCTTGAGAGAACTAGGTCTCTCAGATCTTGGAGTGAACCTTAGCAGGCATTCTGGTGCCAGATGGCCTAAGCAATGGCAAGAATGACATAAATGGAAAGACCATAGAGAACTGTTAGAGTCTTCAACTGAAGAGTGCTTATGATCATTCCTTTTCTTGACATTCATTTTCGGTTCAGCTTGCTTGTTGACGGTAGACTTAATTGGTTTCTTTCGACTCTTCCTAGGTAGGTTACCAACAGACTTAGCTTTAGCTTTTCTGTTGAGAACCTTTTCAGGAGGATTCGGTAGAATACCTTTAAGTTTACCTTCAACAGGTAAAGCAGCTTTGCCTGTTTCATAGACAAACTTGATAGTTACCGGTAGAGGTTTAGCAGGTCTACCGTCAGCAGACTTTGCCTTGGCATAGTCGTTGCCGGTAGACTTCACTTTCTCTACCGTTACCTTCTCAGATTTCTCATTTGAATCATTCATTTTGGCTTTTCCTTTCTGAGCTTTAGGGTAAACATAAGGAACACTTGAGTAACCAAGGCCTTGTTTCCCTATATTTCCAAATGTCTGTTTAGAGAAAGATATATCATTAGCAGTTTCGGAGGATTCTCCTTTCTCTTTGACAGAAGAGATTGTCGGAAGAGACACATCTGAATATCCTATGCCTGTTTTATCATTGCTAGATTTTTGGCTTGTAAGGATTTCTTCAAATGCATCCTTGGAACTATTCCAGGAGTCAATTGTCTTTTGCAAGGCAATTTTCTCTAGGTCTAGTCCTTTGATGTGCTCAGTCAGACAATCAATTTTGTCATGAAGAAATTTGTTTTCTTCCTTCAGTTTGATACTCTCTTGTTGACAGCTATTGAGAGTTTGAATCTCAGCTGCCATCAAAGATTTCTCAGCTGTGAGTTTCTCACAGTTCTTGGCCAGTTTAACATAGGCTACTCTAAAGGAATTAAATTCTTCAAGCATATCCTGATTATCCTTGAGAAGTTCTTCCTTACTGAAGCTATCACTGCTGGTTTCATTTTTGTCCAAAGGACTTGGTGAAACTACAACTTCATTTTCAGAGTCATAGGTAGGACATGAATCATGAGCTATTAAGCATATGTTAGCTTGCTCACAATCCTCTTCCTCCTCTTCTGAATCAGTTTCAAACCATGTAGCAACCTGTTTATCTTCTATGTCTTCAGCCAACATACCTTTTTGTTTTTGAAATTTTCTAAACGAGGGTTTTCGGTATGCTTCAAATTTTGGCTTAGGACATTTTGAGGCAAAATGACCAGGTTTCCTACAGTTATAACACACAAGCTCTTCCTTAGATGAGCTTTCACCAATCTTCCTGAAAGGTTGTTGGTGAGTGTTCTTCCTTCCATATTTTGCAAATTTTTGAAAACGTTTAACAAACATAGCAAATTGTTCATCGATAAAAAATCATTTTCACGGAAGAAGTAGAAGGTTTGTTTTCAACAATGATTTCTTCTTGGACCATGGTCGGCAAAGACACGCTCGAACTGCTTGTCTTGCTCTAGAGCTTGATTAACTTCAAGTTCATAAACCTTTAAACTTGCGTAGAGACTACGAAGAGTCATCTCGTTTAAGTTCTTAGATTCTTTCATAGCCGTGGTCTTCACATGCCATAAGCTACCTAGAGAGCCTAGAAACCTCATGTTCATTTCCTTTTGTCATACGCTTTACCAAGAGAAAAGCAACTATTTATTACCTCACCGAATCGATCGTATGCTTGTCTCAAGGTTTCCTTAGGATCCTTTTGAAAGAATCAAACCGCTGGATGTATGTATATTTTCTGTTGTCTCTTGTGTCTTGGTCTCCTTCCAAGTATTCTACAAGAGCTTCCCACATCTCTTTTCGCAGCTTGTACATCGAATCACTTGCTGGTATGTGCTTGTGTCTAGAGAGCTGGTGATTATGTTGATTGCTTTGCTGTCAAGTTCAACCAGCTTTCTATCGTCCTCTGTCCATTCTGATTCTTCTTTAGGAACTTCTGCAGGGTTCCCAGCGATGGAGGCTAGAAGATTTGCCTTCATTGGTACATGTTGACCTGCAGTGACACATTTCCATAATCTGTTGTCAATAGAGTTCATGAATCTCATTACTTTATCCTTCCATACATCAAAATGACCTTCGTCCAATATTGGGACGTGGTTAGCATTAGATGTAGGCAGATATAGTGTGTTTGTGCCATTATGTCGTATCTCTCAAGAGTTTAATCTTGGAAAAACTTGTTTTCGAAGAGTAAGGCTCGATACCAATTGTGGGTCCCAATGAGCACAATAATAAGCTAGAAGGGGGTTGAATAGCTTATTAACACTTTAAAACTTTTAAGTAAGTTCCTTGAAAGTTACTTGCAATCTATGAAAAGAATCAAGTAGCGGAAGACCTTCAAGAAGTTTGTTCCGTGTCCGCCGATAAGGACTACCGGTAGACCTTTTACAGATTACTTAAGTTCTCTGAAATGGATAATATAAACAATGAAACTAAGCAGCTCAATAAATAGACGACAGAAGGAAATAACACAAGTATTTTGGGATGGTTCACACTATAATGAGTGCTACGTCCACCACCAAGGCAGTCAACCTTGGATTTAAATTGTGCACTATGTTTTCCACTTAGATCAATTACAAAGAATATCCCTAATGGATCGTGTACAAAATATTGACTTGTGTTTGTCTAGGGAATTAAATATCTGTAAATACAAGATATTTAATTGCGTATATAGTTAATGGAAGTAAACAACAAGAAGAATAAAACAATAAATGTTGAAGAGCAACTTCTTGTTGTTGACGAGGACTTCTAGATCCGTTGAGGATCTATTGAATGCACCGAAATGAAAGACTTGGAGTTGTGTAGATTCAGAGCAATTCTTTAAGTGTTCGATTGATTCTCAGCAGCTTGTCTTTTGTTCCAGCCTTCAATGGCGTATTTAAAGCAGTGCACTTCAAAAGATCCGTTGGAGAAGACGAAGACTTCAACAATTTATTCATAAATGCATTAAATGCATGGGGTCGTCAAGGAATTTCGCCTTCACGTATAACTAGAGCAGATAATCATTTCGAGATCTTCAAAAAGGTGGGCGATTTGGTGTCGATCGAGAGATGAAGCGAAAGTAGGGGACAGCTTTCGCTTTACATCGCTCAGACGAAAAGTATTCCTCGCTGAAAGTTGCTTTCTGCGGCTTGACATGTCGAAAAGACTTGGATTAATTCAAATAACATATGGGAATAAGTTTGAATTAATCCAACTAGCTTTGATCCGGAGAGGACACGTAGAAGCGCATCACCGGACACGAGGTCTACCGATCTTAAGCTTTGAGTCTTCCAAGTGAAGCCGAGAAGAGGTCTTCCGATGAACCCGAAAAAGTCCTACAAAAACTATACAAGGCAAAGTTCTATACACATTGCCACGCTAATCGATACGCACCGATTAGCCATTGAAGTATAAAACTAATGTAATGTATTGATCAGATATAAATTTAACATAAGAATTAACAGTGGGAATTGTGTGCAATTTATAAGGTGTCCACTCTTGTACTGGGCACCAACATCATCCATAGACTTTTGGATCGATTTGTGGTGGGTCTGATGACCCAAGATGTCGTGTGCTCAGTGGGCCAGTTTGTGAGCTACACGTAGCGGACTGAGCTTTTGAGCTCGGGGTGTTACAAATCAAATTTTCTTGGTATTACAGGAGCGGTTATAATTTCACCAAAGAGGCGATCAGGTGCCTCCTGTCATCAACAGTAATGCTCGTTGGGCTCATGTTGGAGGTTCTAAGGATGCGACCGTGCCAAGTGTTACTAAGGCTAAGGATGTCATTGGCTGTAGTAAGGAACAAGTATTTACAGAAGTAGGACAACTGGAGACCATAACTCAGGCAAAAGATAAAGGGAAAGGTATATGCATCGACGGGGAAGGGAATGTCTCTCCTATTAGAAGGCAGAAGGAGGTTAACTTGAATAACTCTTTTGCTGCTTTAGTTGATCTTTTAGAAGATGATGGGAAATCTGTGGCTAATGAATGTAATCAAGAGGAAAAGAAGGACCTCTCTGATCAAGCCAAATCAAGTAAGGAGCCTTCTGTTCATTGTACTATAAATCGGTCGGTGGACATTCGCTGCTCTACGCACGGCAACCTGGATTATCTTAACAAATGGGTGGGATTAGCTACTACGTGGGAATCAGGTAAGTTATAGGAGGAACTTTTGCATAGGCAGCCACGTAATCTTGGGAAAGCTCATTCCACGGGAGGGGATTACGAAGACAATTCAAAGGATTGGGCAGATCATTTTACGGATGAAGATGTTGACAACGTTCAGCTTCGTGAATCCTTAATCGAGTTCTGTAAGGATCGTGCCAAGGAAGGAAAAAAGAAAAAGAAACATAGGGGTAATATGAAGATTTCTCATGTTACTAGGACTAAAGCTAGGGCCCGTAATCATTCTGCTCAATAGTTACTCATGTCGATATTTATTTGGAACGCTAGAGGTATTGGCAATAAATCTACTAGACGATACCTTCGCAGCTGAAGCGTCAGAATAATCCTTTTGTATGTGCTATTCAGGAACTGAAACTTAAAGGTGATAGGAATGATAATATTTGCAGAAAGCTTAGATTCGATGCATGTTTGCAGATGAATCTGGTTAACAGCCATATATGGCTTTTTTGGAATAAAAATGTTACAGATGATATGGTGGATTGTTCCAATCAATTCCTTACTGTTTATGTTTGTTTGGGTACCACTTTTAAGTGTATGGCCACTTTTATATATGCTAAATGCTCTATTGAGGAAAGAAGGACTCTATGGTCGGATTTGGAGGTTTTTTCGAATAAGTGCAGTGAGCCGTGGGTTGTCGGGGGGAGATTTTAATGTTATATGTAATTCTTCAGAGAAACTCGGTGGTGCTCCTTGTCGATTCCCTGAAATGGATGAGTTCAATGCGTTCATGCTTAAAGTGGGTTTAGATGATGCTGGTTTCGAGGGCAGCCATTTCACATGGTGTAATAACCAGGAGGGTGGTCATAGAATATGGAAGCGCCTAGATCGCATATTGATAAACGGCCCTTTCAAAGCTTCGTACCCCAGACTTCGTGTTCAACATTTGGTTACGTCTGACTCTGATCACGTTCCTTTGTTGGTAGATATTCGGGTTAATGCTAGATCAGGTGGTGGCTTCAGATTCCAACGTATGTGGTTGGATCACCCCGACTTTCTGACCTTTGTCAAAAATCAGTGGCAGGGATCCATTGTTGGTTCGGCTATGGACATTCTTTTTAGGAAATTGCAACTTCTTCGTGGTGCTCTTAAAGTTTGGAACTGGACAGTCTTTGGTCATGTGCAACGTAACATCAAACGTGTTCAGGATGATATTCTTCGGCTGGAGTTTGATATACATCAAGGTGGGGATTCTTCGGTTACGGATTCTCTAGCAGCTTTGAGGAGACACCTTAGTCAGTTACTTAAGTGGGATGATAAATTGGCAGCAGCGAAATCTCGACAGCAGTGGCTTAAGGAAGGGGATAGGAATTCGGCCTACTTTCATACTAGTATCAAAGATAGGGTGACTCACAATCGTGTTCGCATTCGTATGGCGGATGGGTCGTTTAGCGAAGACACCACTAGGGTGGGTCGGGCCTTTGGTAGTAAATTATTTTTCTAATATGTTTTCTTCTACTAATCCAGTGGTGGATGAGACTCTCTTTGGTGGCTTTCCGCAGTCTGTTACAGCGGAAGATAATATTAATCTTCACTCTCAGTCTACGGACGAAGAGGTTTGGGCTACAGTTAAAGAACTTAACCCAGACAGTGCTCCGGGGACAGATGGGTTTACAGGCTGGTTCTTCCAGGGATGTTGGGATATCATCAAGACGGAGGTTATTGATGCAGTTTGTGATTTCTTCAGCGGTAGGAGGATGCATAGAAGCATGGCCTCTACTTCGTTGGTGTTAATTCCAAAAGTAACAGCTCCTGAAGGTTTTGGGGATTTACGGCCTATCAGCCTTTGCAATTTTTTGTGCAAAATCATTTCTCTAATTATGGCCACCAGGATTTCTCAATTCCTTCCTCGCTTGATTTCGTTAGAGCAATCTGGTTTTGTGAAAGGAAGAAGTATCCAGGAAAATGTCCTTTTGGCTCACGAAATGGTTCAACGGATAGATAAAAAAAGTCAGGGGTGGTAACGTGATTTTTAAATTGGATATGTCTAAAGCTTATGATCGCTTAGAGTGGGGTTTTCTTATTCGAGCTTTGGGTGCACATGAGTTTAGTAAGGAGAACTGTAACTTAATTCACAATCTCATCAACAATGTTTGGTATTCTTTACGTATAAATGGGGAGAACTGTGGCTTGTTTAAATCCTCTCGTGGTGTTCGTCAGGGTGACCCGTTATCTCCCTTGCTGTTCATTTTGGCCCAGGAAGTTCTTACTTACAATATTAATAAGGTTATGCAAGTAGGAGCGATCCGACAGTTTGATCACGGTCGCGGGCATATTTTAATTTCACACCTTCTTTATGCTGATGATATGCTTCTTTTTTGCAACGCGGGGATAGCTTCTATTTTTGGGTTGCGCAAGGTGATGGCTATGTATGAGAAGAGTTCAGGCCACCTTATCAATATACAAAAGAGTGGTTTTTATGTGTCTAAACATTGCTCGTGGCGTAAGGCAGCTCAAATTGCTCTTTGGTCATGATGTACTCAGCGTTTTTGGCCTATGAAGTATCTTGGCCTCCCTTTGTTCAAGGGTCGCATGCGCAGAATATACTTTGAGGATTATGAGAATAGGGTTTCTAGTCGTATTAATGGTCTGAGGGCTAAAATTTTATGGTTCGAAGCAAAACTTCCTCTTATCAAATTCGTTCTCTGTAGCATTCCGATCTACTCTATGGCTGCTCTTCTGTTTCCTTCTTCTGTTTTTCATCGTCTCGAAATGAAAATGGCTGATTTTTTATGGGGGGCAAATGGGGAATCCTGGATTCACTGGATTGCTTGGAAAAAAATATGTAGGCCTTTTTGAGGAAGGTGGTCTGGGCATTAAACCTCTATCTGATGTTATGGATTCATTGCATGCAAAAATGGCTTGGAGTGCCATGTAGGGTTCTAGCCTTTGCGCTCGTTTTTGTTGGGATAAATATGGGGACGATAACGGTTTTCTTGATCTAAAGACTGCATTGCTCCCTTGGAAGGCTATTATGGGGCAAATGTGGCGGGTTCAGTAATTTAGTCGGTGGATTGTGGGGCAAGGTAATATGTCTTTTTGGGATTCTAATTGGTGTGGCGTCCGTTTAGTTGGGCCTATTCCCATGGATCATACGCTATCTGTTCGCAACGCTCTAAGGGATTTTTTTGAATTTGCTCCTTTGGTTGACACAGGCCTTCATGACAGTATTAAAAGGATTAGATGCGTAGACGATTTACCGGATAAGTTGGTCTGTACTCTTTCTTCTTCGGGGGATTTCAAGGCTACTGATTTCTGGAAACATTTCCGCCTCAAAAACCCTACTATAGGTTGGGCAAAAAAAAATTGGCAACCCTGGATTCCTCTTAAAGTGAGTTGTTTTATTTGGAAGCTGTTTAATAACGTGATCCCTGTTGACTCAAATATCCAATCTAGACAAATCGCGGTGGTCTCTAAATGTGTGTGCTGCTATCAAAATCCTTGCCAAGAATCTGTTCAACACCTCTTTGTCCAGTCCGAAGTGGCTCAAACTCTTTGGAAACGTCTTGTTGTTAGTTTTGGAATGCACTGTAATGCTACCAGTTTGCTTAAGTTGTTCGAGTCTTGGTCTAGAGGTTTTCTTCGTCGTCGATTGGTGGCTTGCCATCTTGGGGCTTTTGTTTTTATGTGCTGGGAGATTTGGAAGGCTAGGTGTTCTACCATCTTTGGGGGTAATCATATGAAGGTGGACATTATTTTCTCTCATTTTCTGAATGCACTTCGAGATATGGCTTACACATACAAGCCGAAGACACAATGTACGGGCAGAGATGTTATGTTGTTAATGTCAGTTTCTATTCCTGTGCAACGGCCTGGTTCTTGCAAGGAAAATGGCTTTGATGGTTCCCGCCTCCGTCGGGAAGGGACAAACTCAATACGGATGGTTCATCTCGGAACGGTGTTTGTACGGGCGGAGGGGTTATCAGAAATGAACATGGCTCGTTTTTAGGCGCTTTTTCTAACCATTATGGTCTGGGGTCCAACATGAAGGCAAAGATTCTTGCTCTTTGTGATGGTTTGCTTTTGTGTCACTCTTTGGGTCTATCTAACGTAGATGTTGAAACGGATTCCTTAGTAGCGGTGAAAGTTCTGTTGCATAATCATCGCGCCCCTTGGCAGTATGTTTATAAATTTCGTAAGTGTAGTCGCCTGTCTTGTCATTTTTGATTGAACCATGTTTTTCGGGAACAAAATAGGGTGGCAGGTCATCTAGCCAGTATTGCTCATGTTCATAAGGAGTATCAGACTTTGTTGACTTTAGTGGACCTGCCTGGTAAGGTTAAACATTTGCTTGCTATGGATAATTATGGTTTTTACTCTTTTAGGCCAGGGCATAATTAATTAGTTATATTGTATTTCCTTTTCGAGGTTAGATTTCTCCATCCTCTCTATTATAAGGGCAAGGCTGGTTGTCCCCCTCAAATTTGTTCTTTTTCTTTTATTTCAATAAAATCTCGCAGGGTGCCGCCCCTGTTTCAAAAAAAAAAAAAAAAAAGGATCGGCCTGATTATGACCATTTTTAAATTTGTCTAGTTAAGTCACTTTAGTGCTTAATTTTTTCTTCTATCTATACCACCTTGGTTGAGGTTTGTTGCTGAACTTCTATCTTTTATACTAGATTTTGTGCCCATGTCTATGGCACGGTGACAATATATGATCATTATATGCTCAAAAGTTAATGTATACTTAAAGTTTTATAAGAGATGAGTAAGCCTAAATGACACAAAATAATGAAATTATTATTAGTCATAATTCATTTATTTAGTAAGAAAACCAATAATGAAATATTGTAATTTTACAAAGAGAAATTTGAAATGTAACAACAATGTTTTATTGTTTTCTCAATAACAACTTAGTATTCTAGTAGAGGCTCTTGGTTCACACAAATGACCAATTTAGAAATGCGAGATGCAATAACTTTTTCCGTCATTTTCCAACTGAGATAAATAAATTATTAGACACATTTAAACTATATTTTGCATAGTAGTCGTTAATTAAAATATCAAAAAAAAAAAATTAATACAACTTTGTCTATAAAACTCAAATCCTCTCACATATCATCATCCAATATTAAAGATTTTTTAAAACACGAATACTGTGGTAGAATCAACTCGACTTATAGTACATATGTAATTAAATAAAATGAAAAGCCTATTTCAAGCTTGTGTTACAGAACATCTTGAAACCTACGCTACATTGAAATAAAAAGAAAACCCAATTACTTACTCCCCCTTTATAAATGATAAAATCATGAGTAATATACTCTATATCTTAATTATAGTAATTACCTAAAATTATTATCTAATGAAACTTATGATAAATTGAAAGATTAAATGCATGAAAATCAAGATTATTATTTTATTATTAATTATTAATCAAAAGATGTATATGTGACACACCTTGAGACATCCTTAATTACCATAGTTATGGTTACAACATAAAGTATGTTATTCATGGTATGATCCCTTATAAAGGGAGAGTAAATCATTAAGTTTTTTTTTCATTTCCATGTGGGATAAATGAGGTTAGAGATAAATAAAGACTTGACATTTTGATTACTCCTCCTACTGATGTGGGATATAGTCTCTAATTTGTTTTAGGTAATGCATCATTTAGAGAATGAATCACAAAAAAACATACCTAGAAAAAGTCCTCAAACGATTTCTAGCAATAATCTTGAAATGGGTTGCAAAGCACACATCAAATAGTAGTTTACTTGGTATTGAACAACTTTTTTTATTGATTGATGAAGTTTTATTGTTGGTCATGTCATGTAGTTGAATTGATCGCTCAAATGTGAAATATTAAATATCGAGCGTGTTGTTTTTCTTTAATCTAAATAAGCGAAACAATGTTGTGTGTGGATGAATGATGAACTAACTATTCCATTCTCAATTATCACACATGGATGGAGGTGACACCAGATTTTCCCTTCCTCCTCTTCATTCTTTCGTTGTAGGAAAAGAAAGAAAGAAACTATACTCTGTTGTATCTTGGCATTTGAGTTTATTTTAAAATCGATGAATTGTTTTCTTTGATTTGCTTTAATCAATGTTGTTCATATGAAAAATTTGAGTGATCATGTGTGTGACGACCCGACCTGGATTCCAACACGAAATCCGAAGCTGTGCCGCCAAAACTAAAAATAAATAGAAGACAAGCACTTGATAAATCATGGTGCAAGTCGGACAGTCAAGCTAACATGCTCTAAACAAGAATGTACAACCGTACTAAAATACGGGACAACAAAAATCGAATATGCGGAAGCATTAATAGAACGAAGCCCCGAGCTATTAAGCTCGAAACCACTACCAAAAGAAGCCAAGAGAGACGATTGTCTCACGAGGAAAAAAAAAACAAAACTAACGTGCCGCAACATGACAAACCATCGGCACTCCAGGCCGGCGTTTCAACAAAGAACCAACTTGTTATAGCAACAAGACCCAACTGCTAAGACATGTCGGGGTAACAACAACAATAAAAACCACAAGACTACTGAATGCCCCGAAATTACTGCTTGCCCGGGAGACAACTTAATAGGAACTATAGAGAGAACTATACATGCTCGACTACAATAATCAGAGACTAGAAAGTACAACAAGGCTAAGAATACTACCCAACTGTAAAGTTTATATATCTTTACCCAACATCGTCCTTCACAGAAAAGAAGGACAAAATAATAATAATAGCACAATGCTAGATAGGACTCTGCGAGCTACGACTCAGAAGAAACAACAACTGTGACAATTACGAACCACACGAACTCAACTCATCTATCGCTCCATAGTGCACAGCTACAGATGGGAGCTACGGGACCTCAATACGGCTACCAGATAACTGCATACTAGAAACAAAGCACAGAGTGAGTCATAAGGACTCAATACGCTACTACAATTAACAATATAACATAATATTATGCATTTGTTATGAAAAATATTGGCATCGCATTACTACGACAAAAACCATGAAGATGTGTCGTATGCTTTAGACACTGCACAACATGAACTTTCCTTCTCATTTACTAAACCATCCAAATATACCAGGGTGAAATTCCCTGCTCAATAACAAACCAGACCAATTAGAATGAACTCTCATAGAAATCATCATATACTAGTATGCATATCGATATACCCACACATCAAATCTCTCATATAATCATCATGTATAAATGCACACACACACACACACACACACACACACACACACACACACACACACACACACACATATATATATATATATATATATATGTACACACACATCAAGTATCTCATATAATCATCATGTATAAGTATGTATATCTGTATATATACACATCAAGTTCCTCAACGATACATAATCAATACAAACATGGTCAATTAGATCTCATGTTCAACTAATAATTTGTTGTCACATAAGTGCTCATAGTAAGCCACATAAAGGATGAAGAAGATACATAATCAATGTTGTTATGTTGCTCCTGCAATCACAATTGGTAAACCATGAACATACCAGAGATACCCATGATTGGTGTATCGAGAATACCGAGCTCTATACTCTGGTGTCAAGCTCTCTACTCGGGTACTGAGCTCTCTATAGCACTAGTCACATCGCCCTATTGGTTACAAAAGTGGGGCTACTTCCCCCCTGTGATCTGCAGTGGAGGGGTGTGAACCATCTCCGGTACGACAATCTATCTCTATCCTGAATCCAATAATTCATGACGGTAATGTATCGTCCCACCCTCAATGTATAAACTTAAGTAATGCCAGCTGGACTTATATGAAATGCACAAGTAGATGTTTACTTGCCAATTCTCAAGTAGGTATAATGCTCTACTAAACTCATACGATTATGCACATTGTTTTCGTAACTACAAAACCACATTAGGAGCTCAATTGAGTCTCTATAATACAAGTGCTAGGTACGTACACTTAAATCAATCAAATCTCCAACAGCTAGTAATCTAGTCTAATGGATTCTAAACATTGTAGGGTCCCACTACGATACTCGTAAGGTTTAGTTGTTCCTTAAGCTCGACTCCGTTGAGTCTTTACTACACTTTCATCCAAATAGGGCATCAATTCCATTTGTACTTAGAACCCCTCTCTATGTTCTCAATTCAAGCTCAACTAGATTCTTGTTCCATTTAGAACCCTAGTCCAATAAATTCATAATTCCACCTATTAGTGAAACTCTAGGTTAATCATAATCAAGCACACCACAATTGAACAAATAGTAATTAAAGCACAATTGAAACCTTAAAGCATTCAAGAGTAAATCATGCTTCAAGCAAGGATACACAACATGATTTATAAGACATAATATCAAATGGGCATAGATGTTCACTTCTAAAATAAACCCAAATTAAGTGCATAACTTAACCAATAATAACCCACACAAGCATAGAAATCCATTTCTCTTATGAACCTAGGCTGAACCTGTAACTTAACAAGTAACAACTCATATAATCTTTATGTCTTCATTGATGGTCTAGGCTCGTTTAATAACTTAGATTACATTCACTAAAACTCATTCTAGAATGATAACTCATCCTATCTTCAAAAATCCATAGTAGTCCAAGTATCATACTTACACTATTTTTAACAAGTTCAAACCTTGGAATTGCATCGTAGCCACAATTCTCATCACTATGAGACCACTTTAGAGGTTATCTATTCATGGAAGGTCGAGTACTACACTCGAGGAAGAAACCACCTTAAGTATGGTCAAGATTCACAAAGTGTTCGGGAGATACTATTTCGTGAGGCCAAAAGAATACAAGCGAGTCTTAGATAAACACTTGGTTATCTTTGCGACACTTCAAGTAGACACTATATATAGAGTACTAATGCATATAACAACGTAATTCATTCTATAAGACGATTCTCAAATTCACCATCTCGGATTCTCCGAGATGTTCCCAAGATTCCCAAATAAGTTCTAGGCAAGTCAACGTACATTTATGCACTCAAGGCGACTCTAACGAGTCGGAATTCCTAAATCATTAACTCTAAATCCATATGATTAAAAATAGGGTAGGTCTCATTCTTACAAGTGTCGGAACTTCATTTGAAGTCCTAAGATAACCAAAATCACATGTTACACATAAACCATTCCAAGTGTCTTTCAATCGAGATCACACACTTGTGATCCGAACATTCTCGAAGCCCGTAGGACCTCTTCCTAGAGTCATATGGAACTTGATAAACCTCTTCGTGACTCTGTTGAGTCAAAATTCCAACTTCTCATTTCTAGGTCATAGCTAGGGGTATAAATCAGAACTACCAAACTACAGAACCAAACCGAACCAAACCAAACTAGTCGGTTTGGTTCGGTTTTGGTCGAAGACGGTTTGGTTTCGGTTTCAAAAATTGGAAACCCACCTGATTCGGTTTGGTTCACGGTTTTTTGTATCGAACAAAACCAACCTATATATTTTTATTTATTTATTATATAATATATATTAAATTACATTTATTAACTATTTTGAACCTTTGGATCATCTTATATATATAATCTAGCCCTATGATTTATTCATAATATATATATATATATATAGACACATACTAAACAACAAAAAATCTTGATTGTTGGAGAACTATTATTTCTTCCATTGTTTGTGTTTATTTTAGAATTTGTATTGTTTTCTTTGTGATAATTTGTTGTTAGTATGTTATTTTCTAATTTTGATGTTAATTCCAAATTAAAATCTTAATTTTAATGTTAGTTAATTTCATTAAAAATAATTCATATAAACCACAAAACTGAACCAAACCAAAGCAAACCAAGTAGTTCAGTTCGATTTCAAGTCTTACTCGGTTCGGCTCGTTTTGAGATTTTTGGAAACAATAGGGGGCGGTTTGGTTTGTGGTTTTGGCATAAACCAAACCAAACCGAGCCACTTACACCCCTAGTTATAGCCTAAATTCGGGATTTCATGTTCATCCGGGTTCCTAAACCCACAACAAGTAATTTCAATTACTAGTTACTTCAATAAACCCAACAAAACATTCATAAATCCAACCCCACATGTTCTTATACTAAAACCCATCATAAGCTAGAGAGAAAAAGTAGGAGGTTTAATAATGTACCTAATCAAGCCACAAACAACTAGGTAGATGAAAACAAACCGAGGGGAATTGATCTACTCAGCGAGGGCTTCGCGATGGCGATCTCGGCTTGTCAAATCAATAGTCGGAACTCCGGGAATCATCGGATTCCTCCATTGGAGCTCTCTCCCTCTCCTTCTTTCTAACTCAGGGTGGATGCAAAAATCAAGAGGGAGGAGGGAGTATTCAGATCATAAGAGGGTTGGAGGGACCATTCTGCCCCTCAAGGTTATGGATAAGGGTAAGGGAGGGGTTTAGTTGGGGGTAGAATAGGAATTTCATGCCAAAAATTAAAACAGCTCGAAGCTGAAATCGGGACCAAGCGATCGCTTAAGGGAAAGGCTAGGCGACCACCTAGTTTGTTTTTCAAGAAAACTAAGTACTACATTTTGCGCGGTCGCTTGGTCATTTGGCTAGGCGAGCGCTTGGTCATCTGGGAAGAGAAAAAAGCTTGAAACTTGGTCCAAATGGTACCCAACTCAACCCCAAACATACTAGGGTGATAACCTACCCAAAATACAATTAAAACTCACCCGAAACACTCCCAAACAACCCGCGAAATAACCCGGAATGAGACTGGAACAAAGCACTATAACTAATAATCAAAGTAATGAATGAAACAGCGATTCGACGGGCAAGAAAATGAGATTCTAAGAAAGTCAAGGGACTCAAAAAATAGGATTGAACACTTCCACAAAGTTTAACAATGATTAACAGTATCTAAACTTCCAAAAGACAAGTTGTTAACACAACTCGAACTCAAACGAACAAACGAAGATGAAAGCTATGCAACGATCGTCCTAAACAAAAAATCATCTTCGGAACACTTCTAACATGTACTAGATCATTTCTAGGTAAGTGAATAGAAATCAAGCGAAGACCTAGGGTAAAGCCGAGGTCGCGTGAAAGAACTATGCAAGCGAACTATCAATCGAGTCAAGTAACAACCAACGTGGGTTACGACTTGTAACTTTAACAAGTTCGAGTCTATGGAACATATAGAAACAAGGTATTGGCCTCCAAATAGCCTACCTATACATAACAAGGCTCTCACAATGAGCCAAACAAGCAATGCTATGGCCATTCGACACGTAAAATAAGAAAGTCAAACACACGAAGGTTCGGGGTCTAACAATGTGGCGTAATATGAGTGCACAAATTATTGAGAGTTTGTTCCACTTAATAAACTTTTCTCGTCCGGATAAAATGAGTTTTAAGATTGTTTAAAAAGACAGTCCAACTCACATTAATAGGAAAAAAATTGAATGCTAAGTCTTCACTTGTCAACAACAATATTCTATCACACGTGGATATGAGGAGTAATTTAGAGGCCAACTCTTTTTTACCTCTAACTTTCTTTATCCCACATGGAAATTAAAATAAAACTCAATGGTTTACTCTCTCTTTATAAGGGATAATATCATATGTAATAAACTATATATCTTAACTATAGTAATTACCTAAAATTATTATTTAATGGAACGAATGAGAAGTTGAAAAGTTAAATGCATAAAAATGAAGATTAATCAAAAGAAGGATATGTGGCACACCTAGAGGTGTCCTCACCAACTTTAATATACATATGTATGGATTTTGGGTCTTTTACTCACAAATGGGTTTGGTGGAGAATAAATAGGTCGAGAATTTTGTGAGACCAGCACAATGTAATACCCTGTTAATTTTAACTAAAAATATTGATTTGAATTAATTAATATTATATTTGCATTGGACCTATTTATTTAATATTATAATTATTTTGAATTAATCTAATTGTTTTGGACCTATTTAGTAACTAATTGAATTAGGTCGGGCCTGACCAACTTTTGACTAAGATTTTAATATTAATTCCTGATTAGTATTTACTTATTTAATTTTTGGTCCAGTCAATTTAGGATTTTGAATAGGGTTAGAAAGCCTAGTAGGGTGTTATATAAATAAGGTATGAGAAGGGAGGAAATGGAAAGCAATTGAGAAAAAAAAATGTGCAGCGGACCAGGCAGAGGGAGAGATTCGCAACTGTTGGTAAGTAATCTCACACTTTAAGCTTTTCTCTGCTTGGATCTTTGAGAATATGAAGTTTGTATCATACTCCCTCCGTTTTCAAAATATTGTGTACTTTGATCCGGTACACCATTTAAGAAAAAGTAATTGACTGTATTATAAATAAAATTAATATATAATGTGGTCCCTGATTTTTAATTGACACAATTTTCTTACTTATGATTTTTTAAACAGAACATAGTAAGTTTTTTAAATAGAACCGAAATAGAAACAAATTTATAAAAGAAATAGAACACAGAGTGAAGGAAAAGAAAATAGTCTGAACACAAGTTACACAACACAAAGTGAAGAAAGTCTCTGCTAGGTCGAATGGGGTCATTGAGTTTGGTATTTTACACAGATAAAACAAAATGTATACAGCAAAAGTTGAACACAACAAAATGAAGAAAGAAGAGTTTACTTGGAAGATGGAACACAAAGTCAAGAAAGCAGAAGATGAAACCCTCCTTGAAGACGAAATCCTCAATTAGAACCCCCCTTGAAGTCCGAAGAAGAAGATGAAGCCTGCACCTGAAGTCGCACGCTGCCTAGGGCTCGTATCGCTAGAGTCGAAATGGTCGCGTGGTCTGAATGAAGATTTTGGGGGTATTTTAGGGTTTATTTTCCATTTATACTAAAACCTAAACAACGTCGTTTCACAATTAAAAAGTAAAAACAAATAAAAAAAGTTAGTGAGAGACTTATCGACTTATCGACTTATCGACTTTCCGGCGCCTCTCGCCTACAAAAAAGGTGCCAAAGGCGTATGCCTTTCCCCACCTCTTGCACATTGACTCGCCCAGAATGTCTGAGGCGCCAAGGGGTCACCTCTCGCCTCAAGCGCTCGCCTTTGACAACTATGGAGCAGATGCTAATTTTTGGGGCCCTGACTAAATTAAATAAGGCATAAATTAAAGCCATTGACACTAGAAATCCATAGAAACATCTTATTTTGTCAAATTCTTTTTAAACAGGAAGGGGGCATGCAGGAATTATTTTTCGCTTCACCATAATATCATGATTTGGTTTGATTATCAAGAAGAATCTATCGGAAACATTTAGCTAGCTACTTGTAAAAAGAAATAGATGATGGGAAAACACTCCTCTCAGGATGATGCATCAGTTTCATGC
The DNA here is from genome assembly GCA_013146195.2 of Codonopsis lanceolata. Lineage (NCBI taxonomy): Eukaryota > Viridiplantae > Streptophyta > Magnoliopsida > Asterales > Campanulaceae > Codonopsis > Codonopsis lanceolata. Next base: position 25,965 of record JABEVN020000229.1, on the reverse strand, counting down.
AGAAACAATAATGCACTTAGGTATATTGTCTAGGAAACTTCCACCAACCATTAAAAAGAAATTACATGCTCAAGAGCTAGTAACATGAAAATTTCATAGTCAAGGTTCAGGTTTCATACATCAACACCTCCCATCATGCACTAGGAGGGGAATCCAAAAGTCTGCAGTTTCTGTGTGTGCGCAAGAAAAATTCTTTTATGTGGAAGAACGCAGGAGGAAGAGAATGAAAAAGAGAAAAGAGAAAGAAGGATATACGTCAATTTTTGTTAGAAAAGGTACAGGGAAAAACAACAATTAAACCAAATTATAGAATTGAAAACAATAGAAAAAATTACTACTTTGTATTCTAAGTCTACAGGTAGACTTCAAGTTTGCTGGTGGACTTCAAGTCTGCTGGTGAACTTCAAGTCTGCTGGTGAGCCTTTACAAAGTCTGCTGGTAGCTTAGTAGAACTGCAGAGCTGAACGAAGTCTATCGTCCGAGGCTCGTGGTCACAATACGCTTTCTTTAAAACATGTATTTGTCCCTTCCTGCACGTGCTTGGAAGCTCTAATGGACGCTCTGCTCCTAGATACAACACAGACACCGGATAAACCTTTAGCACTAAGGATTTCGACGAACTAAATCTGTGCCTGACTCTATCACCATTAAGAAAACAGGAGGGTAAAGGAATGTGCTCAACGATTTGCAGAATTCAGAAGAGAGATTGTTCTCAATCGTGTTTTTCTGTATATTGTAATTGTAGAAATAATCTCCTTTTATAGGAGCAGACAAGAGACTGATTAAATAACCACATTAATGATGAAATAAATCCATCATTAATAAGAAAATAATATCTCTCATTAAAGCTGGTAATAACAACCCATAAAGTCTGTTATAAATGTTGGAGTTACAAAAAAAAAAAAAAAGAGAATCATTAACAAAACGTGGGTTGGCTCGGAATGCAAATTTGGTCCGACATTCGTAACCGCGGACGCGCCGCACATGAGTACGGTGATCCCGGCTAACCGACCATGATTTGCACCCCTAACAAGGCGCGCGAGAGAGAAGCCTCTATTTTATACAAGCTTACCCTTATTACATAAGGTACTTGTATATAAACTACTCAAGTTTTTGTTAATCTTCCAATGTGGGATAAACCCACTTCCAACAATCACACTTTAATCAATCATAACTTATTCATCCAAATTATTATTTTTTTATTCTGTATGAGTCTTTGTAGACACCCTAATTTCGTATCCCTATTTAAAACATTCTTGGAAATGTTATTTCAAGTCAAAAAGGACTAACAAACGTTATGTTTTAGGGGGTCAAGGCATCAAAGAAATTTGAAAAGGCTTAAAAGGGTAAACGATAAGCAAAACGGGGTGAAAGTGAAATGTTTTGTTCACAGCGCATGCAATTCTGGGCGCCATGCCCAAAATTGCATGGGCAGTGCCCCGACTTGTCCTTTTGGCTGGTTTAATTCCCTCAGTCTTCTCTTTCTCGTCGTTAAGAATCATCGGATATTTGCCTATAAATAGAGGCCTCCTCTTCAGTTTACAACACACAGAAAATTACGTAGAAAAATTCTCTCGTTGAAGCTCTCTCTCTTTTAGGCTGTATAAATTCTTCTCCCCATTAGGCTGAACAAATCTTCCCTAAACCAACCTAAACCTCTGTCCAAATAGAAACCTAGTTAACCCAATTAGGTTCTCTCCCAAATCCAGTCACAAAAAGCCACAAATATAGTAGTTATGCTGTCGAAATTCAGACACGACATACAACGTTATCAACAAATACAACCAATTACGTCGCTCAAATTCAGACACACCATACAATAAATATAGTAGTCATGCCACCCAAATTCCAACGTGAAAAACAACAAAAACAAGTAGTCACGATGCTAAACAACAAACAAAAAGACTTTCTCTCCCAAAGAGGATAGAGCAAGCACACTCAAAAGCCTGCATAAGCCTAGGTGCACCCTTACGCTTCAAGAGGTAGGTACCAAAGTCGTTATTATAATCTATTTCTTTTATGTTTTTATTACAACTTTAAAATGTAGACACGTTATAGGCTTTCCTTTACTTTCCCTGTGTCATATATATGTATATATATAAATGTTTTATCTAGATTAAATATATATAAAAGAGCATTTTTAGCCAAAAACCCATTTTGAGACCGAAAGGGACAAGTTGAGTGCCTAACCCCTACCTAACTCGTAATTTAGCCTCCGAACTCAAATTTTCTAGTATTTTTGGTTTTTCTTTGTTTAACCATAAAATAGAGATGACAACTATGTAAATAAAATTTTGAGTCCACAACAAGGTCGAGCATATTCCATGCACATCAATGTTTTGACGCCGCCCGCTTTTAAGTAGCGAGGTAAGGGTGCGAAACGGGGTTCTTATAGTCGTGACTCTGCTGGAGATTTTTTTTTTTGTTAAAAAAAGGAGGGCTAGACTCATTTTTTTTAAGAAAGGAAAAAAAGGAGATATTTGGGTTTTTTTGTTAAATATGTTCTTATTTATTTATTTCTTGTCTAAATATTTCATTATATATATATATATATATATATATATGTGATTTATAGGAATGTTTAAAGCAAGTCATTTTGATGAGGTGAAAAAAAAAAGCGAGGAAATTTGTATTTCATTATTCTTATACCATTTGAGGATGTATACCATTCATAGCATGATCACCGTAAAGTAACACAAACTCCGGCCTCTTTGGACATGGCAAAAGTGACTCTCTTACGGCGACAATCTACTAAAGTATGATGCACACAAAGCTAGGCCATACCAAGAATCGCATCAAAGTCTCGAATAGGCAATACTACCAAATCTGCATGTAAGACTCGATCACTAACAAGCACATCACAATCCCTATAAACCTCAAACGCCATCATATAATCACCCAACGGTGTAGACACCCCAAGCATATAAGGCAAGCGGCGAGGGAAATAAACATAAATGCTCTAAGAAATGCGATTCAACATAAGAATGAGTAGACCCGGATCTATAAGAACTTCGAGCCCTATGACCAAAAGCGAGTGAATACCTCCAATGGCGAGATAGATTACGGAACACCACGCGATCAAGCGTGAAAACACAAGCTTGTGCCTTAGGATGCCTATCACTGTCCCTTTTGGACCACGAACCCATGGGTGATCAACTTGAGACTTAGGACAATCCTTGAGCTAATGACTAGCATCTCCACAACCGAGACACGTTCCAAGCACAGTTGCACTTCTCGCTAGAATGCCCCAACTAATTGTTATAGAAAGAACAAATCAATGGTCTACTCCCCGAGTTTGCTGCCACGAGGTAGGAGCACTACTACAACGACTCTCGGACGGACGTCTAAATTGTCCCCAGATTCTGCCTATTTTGACCGCCATTGCGGCGGTTGCCTGATAGCCACACGATTCCCAGAAGGCCGACCTCTCCCGAATGTTGTAAGGTCATCGGCGAGCGCTGCGAGAAGACTTCATAGAAGGCTTATGTCTGTGCTCCTCAATGGCCCTCTCAATCTCATAGGCACGATCTACCACACCCCGGTAATCTACCAACTGAAGAGACAATAACTGCTTCCTATAATTGGTCCTCAAACCCTTCATGAACCTATGAGTCCTATGTCTCTCATCGAGTACAAGATGTACACAATAGCGGGACAACTCAGTCAATTTAGAAAAATATTGAGCCACAGACATTATTCACTGCTCTAGATCATGTAATTCTTTGTCTCTCCGCTGTCTAACCATATTAGGCACATAAGAAGCCCTAAACTCTACCTCAAAGTTAGGCCACACTCGTGCAACCCGGTTCAGATTCTAACTAGCAAGTAAAACTTCCCACCAATGATTGGCGGCTCCCCTCAACTTATGCACAGCTAAAGCCACCTTCTCTTCATCCGTGCAGTCTAGAGTTGCAAAGATTTTCTTTGAATCCTCTAGCCATAACTGATCTATACTAGCATCTGCCACTCTTTCAAAAGATGGAGGCTTCATCTTCAAGAACCTCTCCAATATAGCATTATTCCACGCTCTAGCTTCCGGTGGTACATCATTCTGAGGTGGCGACTGCCTCTCCTCATTCTCTGGTGGTGGTGGTGGTACATTCTGACCTTGGCCTAACAGAGCCCTCTCGGTCACAAACTCCATCATACGGCGATAAATATCCGCCATCTGAGCATTCATATCTCTTTGGATTACGTGGTGGTGGCAACTCGCCTCAAGCTCAATAGGGACCCTCACGGGTTTGCCCTACCGTGGCCAACTCGGCTCCACCGATACCAGCTCCTCTAGGAACCACCATTAAATGTCTATAAGAATTCACTCGGCATTAGAACATCACACAATAACCAACCCACCTAGGCCATGGAACTTATCCTGGCCGATAGCTAACGTATAAAGCTCTGATACCAACTGTGACAACCCGACCTGGACCTGAGATGGAATCGCGAGTCAAACCATCCAATTACGGACTACAAATCATGCAAGGACTCAATAAATTAAAACGGATGTGACGCAACATTTCAGACGTAACACGACTCGACACTAAAAGGTCAGTACTTTCAAAACTTTTCACCTAATATAACAATTAAGCAATTAAACCATGTCTTCTGTGACACTACATGCCGGAACCCAAGCTAAGCAGTTCATAGTACAAGGAAGTAAATAAGAGCTAATGAGATGCTCAGCGGAAGACTATACGTAATGAACCAATAACAAGATACACAAAGCTAGGCTTACACAAATACCGATATCAAAATAGAGTAAAAGAACAACAAGTTTTAAAACTACAAGTAGCTAACAATATACCACAAGTACAAGTTCTATACACTTTCCCAAACATAGTCTAAATGACTTGCTTATAAAACCCATCGTCCTTGCCAAAGTCAAAATAGAAGAGAACGTCTAAAACCACCTCTTCAATCGCAACGACAGACCAAAAGAGAACTCAAGAAAGCACGAACACTCCAAGCCTCAACGAGAATGACTTGGTTTTCTAGGATCTAAAATAGTAAAGGGGAATGGGTTAGTCATAAAGATTTGTAAGCTATCAATAATGCATGACATGACAATATGCAACATACAAGGTAAGATATCATCATATAAGCATATAGTTCATATATCCAAGATGCACGTTGTTTTCACATAAGTGCTTGAAAGTAAATCACATAGGATAAGGATATATGGAGAACCGGTGCCGCTACGTAGTTCTTGCATACATAGCGTTATCTAGAAGTGAGGTGTCAGATGGTTGTGAATACATCGACCTTCCGAGGAGATGCCCGGGATAGACACACTAATGTGCTCTATTGGTTACAACAAAGGAGCTACTTCCCGACTGTGGCCACAGTGGATGGGTGTGTGATAAAGACCAAGTATGCCATCTGGACTCATGCAATGCCAAGTAAGTATTTACTCAACAAAATCTCAAGTAATGAACAAGCTCGACAAGAGCGATCTTGTTCATTACAAGTAGGTGTTTGTTAATCATTAAATCAAGTAAGGGTTGAGCTCGACAAGAGCAAACTTAACATGTCAAGTAGGCATTTTTTTTCTATGACATTAAAATCAAGCATGAAGGTCAATCCAATTCAAGAGTCTAGAACTAGTATTCTAGTGAAACACATTACAAACATCGTAGGGATTGATCATCAAGTCGGTATTGTTCAATGGCTCGCTAATGTTGACTCCGTTGAGTCATTTCTATAAATCCAACCAAATAGAGTTAAAACACTAATTGTATTCCAAACTCTTTTCTAAGTTCTCGAATCGGTTAGACTAGGTCATTAATCCAAATAATAACCATAGTCAAGAGTTATAACAAATTCCCAAATTATGGAACCCTAGAATCATAATTTCCAAATAATTATCGAAAGCCTATGATCCAAGAATAATAGTCATTCCAAATATATCATAGAACACTTTTAATTCCGGGCTTAGTATCAAAACAGTTCATTTGAGTTCATACCTAAAAATTCCCAGATTTTGTAACTCTCTAAAACATGTCAATAACATGGTAGAAGTCAAGTAGAACATGATTTAGACATGGAAGAACGGGTTGCATGTTATCTCTAGCATAAGAAACCCTAAGGGGAATTAATAGCTTACCTCAAGCCAAGCAAAAGATGAAAGCAATGAAAACTAATCGGAGATAATCGATCTCCTCGTCAGCAACTTTGAAACGGTTATCTTGAAATCGAAAACGGGCCTTGAAATCTCTTGGAGGTCAAACCCTCACACACTATCTCACCAAGACTCTCACGTACAAACTTTCTCAAGAACAAGGAAGGAAAGAATGAAATCAATAGAAGTAAAAGGCTTTCACAAACCCAAGTAGATGTAACCAAATGTTTAGGGTGAGTTGAATACGTATGTCAAGAAGAGAGTAAAGGAGATAAGGTTAATAAACATAATTAGACCTAGGTTAGACCTGAAAATCAAATGTTCGGGTGGCTGGGCCGAACACCTCTAAAGGTGTTCGGTTGTCTGGGCTGAACCATTCCCCAATGGTTTAGTTGGCATGGCCAAACTTCTCTCAAGAGGTTCGGTGGTCAGGTCAGAACATGGCTTCAGGCCAAAAACAAGGTCAATTAGGTCTAGAACTGAAGGTATAACACACATAGGGCAAAGGCAACTGAGAGAAGCATAAAAACATGTATTAAGACACATATTGAAGTGATACAAGAACTCATATAGACTTATCTAAGTCTATAATGATCAAAGCGTGAATCAAGGTAGGCAAAACAAGAGTACACAAGACGTAGACATTTTACAAGATAACCAAGCTCAACCATTGGACTACTAATAAGTCAAACATGTTAGGAATATTACTAGCATGTTAAATACACATATTAAGCATGTTAAACAAGTATAGTAGACATGTTGCACAAGTAGGGTTTAGGTTCTAATATCCACCCCCACTAAGAGGAATTTAGTCCCTACGCTCATACCGGAATAATCAAATAGGAAAGGGTATTTATATCTCATGTAAAGCTCGCTTTCAAGTAGCTTCCTCGATATCATTGTTCTTCGACAAGACTTTGACTAACGAAATTCTCTTTGTTCTCAAAACTTGTTCCTTCGTATCAAGAATCCTCACCAGTCTCTCATCATAAAAAAGGTCAGGTTCAAATGTTATCTCATCATATACAAGGACATGTGACTCATCCTTCAAGTATTTGCATAGCATTGAGACATGGAATACATCATGAACATCCGATAATGAAGGTGGCAATGCTAACCGATACGCTAAAGATGCAATCCTCTTTAAGTTCTCAAATGGCCCAATATATCTAGGTGAAAGCTTACATTTCTTCCCAAACCGCTTAGTACCACGTCGGGGCGATACTTTCAAGAATACATAATCACCAACCTGAAACTCTACGTCACGTCTCCGGTTGTTTGCGTAGCTTTTCGTCTACTACGAGCGTAAGCAATCTGTCTCTAATCAATTTCACACTCTCGGTATTGTTGTACCATCTCCAAACCCCATGGCTTAGCTTCACCAACTTCATCCCAAAGAAATCGGTGAATGACACTTACACCCATATAAGACCTCATACGACGCCATCTCAATCGGATCGGTAACTATTGTTATATGCAAATTCTGCTAATGGTAAATGAGAATCCCAACTCCCTTTGAAATCCATGGCATAAGCACGTAATAAATCCTCTAATACCTGAATCAATATTGACTATGGGTGAAAAGCCGTACTGAAGTTCAACTTCAAACCCAAAGCCTCCTGCAAAGAATGCCAAGATCTAGAAGTGAACCTGGGATCCCTATATGATACAATGCTAACTGGAATACCATGTAATCTCACAATATCATGAATATACAACGTTGCCAACTGACTAAAACCATAAGTCATCGCAATAGGTATAAAATATGAAGATTTAGTCAACCTATCCACAACAACCCAAAATGCATCAAAGGCTCGACAAGTGCGTGGCAACCCTGTCACAAAATCCATGGTGATTGCTCCAATTTTCACTCCGATATCTCAAGTGGCTGAAGTAAACCGACAGGTCTCTGGTGCTCAGCCTTAACCTGCTGACACGTCAAACATCTAGATACATACTCTGTGATCTTTCTCTTCATTCCATTCCACCAAAACTTTCTCTTCAAGTTTCTATACATTTTGGTACTCCCTAGATGTATAGTGTACTTTGCCTTGTAAGCCTCATCAAGAACCATACGCCTTACTCCATCACTAGAGGGAACGCAAACACTTCCTCAAAATGTTAGAATACCATCACTGCTAATCGCGAACTCAGGTGTCTTACTCTCTCCCAATCCATCAATGATCTTCATCAAATCAGAATCTGTAGCTTGAGCTTTCTTAATCAACTCATACAAAGCAGGAGTAGCACGCACACTAGCAAAGATAACACTATGCTCACTCAAAGCTGGAATCCATTCACGGACATCCTTGAGCATCTTCCATTCTCTCATCATCAAGCAAGACATATACACATTCCTACTCAAGGCATCTGCAACAACGTTGGCTTTCCCTGGGTGGTATAAGATAGTACAGTCGTGATCCTTAAGCTTCTCTATCCATCACCTCTGTCTCATGTTCGACTCTTTATGTGAAAAGAGATACTTCAAACTCTTGTGATCATTGAATATTTCGAACTTAGCCCCATATAGATAATGTTTTCACTTGTGAGTTTCTACAATCTCCTCTTATTTTCTTAAAGCCATTCATCCTAAGCAGAAAGTAAAATAATATAAGTGTAAAGCTATTTATCAATCATAAGATGTTAGTAGAAGTAGAATATGATAAGTAAGAAGTAGGGAGCAAAAGAGAACAAAATAATTGGTTTGGTTTCATATTGATTAATCTTTATCAGCAACTTTTCTTATTTTTGTTTGTCTTCTTAGCCCTTTGAGTTCCTGTTGATATGTGTTAGCTTTTGCTTGATAAATGTCAGCTTTAACTCTCTACACCTTCTCCTTTTGAAGGGCTTTAAAAGTTGCAGTTTCTACTTTCTCTGCCCTTGTAGCCCAATCTTGTTGGAAAGCTAGAATGGAATTCCAGTCATCCATAATGGCTACGCGAGGAGCACCAGTAGCTATGGCAGCCTGAACTTTAATGAAGATAGTACTTCTAATGTTGGGAACAATGGAGTTAAGTTGATTAAATGTGATTAAATGTGATGTATGGTACATGGAAGAGTGGTCGGCATCGGCCGAAGAATCATCAAGACGGATTGGATGATGAGCATATTATGAGATATAAGTTGACTTATAATGGTTTTTTTACCTTTTAATGGCTGGCCTTAGAGGTTTGCAAGAGGGGGATGGTTGCAACATTAGCTTAGATGATTTAGCAACTGGTTGAATATGCAAAGTTGAAGGTGCGATAGTAGGAGGATTTAGCAACCGGTTGAATATATTATTGAAGGGCGTAGTAGTAGGATTTTTTGAATAAAGTTGAGGAGGATGAGTAGAGGTAGATGCTCCTCCTGACTAAGATAACTACTAAATTTTAAAAGCTCTATTGTGATAATTTACATCACTAATGCAGTCATTTATGAATGTCATAGCCATCTGTTGAATAGATTTAAGTTTGGAAGGGGTAAAGGTAGGTAGATGAGGATTTTTGATGATTAAAGAATCAGCTGGGGTAATTGGTCTTCCTAGAAGATAAGGATGATTTGGACAAAAGGGATCAATATCATGGACAATTCTATGAATATTCCAGACATATAGGATAAGCTCATCTTGAACAAATTTGTCATTGGAAAGGTAGAAGGCATTCCAGTGATGAGGTAGAAGGTCAAAGTACTTGTCATAACTGGCGGCAAGGTTAGCTGGAGATAAGTGAATAGGAGTAGGAGAATAATGAATATGTAATTTTCTTTTGAGGTCTTTATGAACATATTCATCAGGGATGATCAAAGGTTTTTCTTCATTTTTCTCTTCATGAAAGGAAAGAAGGGACTGAATGAATAAGGGTAGGTGATTAATGTAAAAAACCCAGTTTTGAGGAATGGGATTAGGATTTTTTTTTTTTGGTAAGGAGACTATAAGGGATGAAAGGTAGGATTGGAGAGAGGGCAAAAAAGTTGAGTGGTTTGAAGTTCGGCAGGTAGAACAACAATTTCATAAGAATGAGTGATGCAAGAAAAATAGGTGTTATCTGCCATCAGACTTGAAGGAATTTGAGACTAGAACTAAAGTTAACGATTAGTATATAGAGAGTGTACTTGAAAATTTAAAGAGAGAGATGTAAGCAATGAAGTATGAATTCTTTTGAAAGCAGTGAAGTTTGTCGTAGATTTTGTGGAATTTAAGTAGGATAGTGATGACAATAAGTTTAGCTTCAGTTTTAATGAGTATTGAAAGGAGGAGATATGGTATGCAGTGATAAGTACAAAAGAATTTTCATATTGATTATATCAAATCGTGATAGGGTTTTGTGATTGCGATAAAGAGCAAAAATAATTATGAGAGAATGTTTTGATGTAAGAAGTGGTTCATCATAATTAATGCACTAATAGTTTAAAGACTTTAAGAGTGTGTCAGTGTGTTTGAAGGTTTTGGACTTTGCACAATCATTTAAATGATGATAGAAATGTATCATAAAGAATAAGTCATTTTGATGTCGAAGATATGTTTGTGTGTACACTTATATCAACTTTCAGAGGAAAAGAATTTTAAAAAATGGACAGTGGAGTTTTAATGCATAATTCAGTTTGTTTCAAATAAGAGTGTGTTAATAAAATATCGATTTTGATATTTGAAATGAAACAATTTGCTAAGACATATTCAACAAGTGTTAAGGGTTCAGCATCTTACTTGTGTAGTGTTTGAATTTAACAGCTGGAATAGCTTACTTGCTTAACAACTTTCTTCAGTTGATGACGTGGTAGATTTTGATCATTTAATATTATCTATTTACTGATAGTTGGAATCAGCTGGAAGAAAACAGGGATTCTGCAGGTGCATCTGCTGATGATGAGAGAAAGGTATTGTATCTAAAGATTGGTCATCAGTAGGTGCAACGACTGATGAGTAATTGAGTATCTGCTGTCAGTTAGCTTTTGCTAGACGATAGACTATTTCCTGTATGTGTTAGTATCTCAAACTCATCAAAAGGATTTGTGAACAGCAGGTGCCAGCAGCTATATACTCAGCTTCAGTAGTTGATGTAAAAACTGATGCTTGCTTTTTGTTGGCCCAGGATATGAATCTATTTCCAAGAAACTGACATAGTCCACTTGTGCTTTTCCTGTTCACTCTACACGCTGCAAGATCAACATCTGAATATCCCATTAGATTAAAAGATGAATCTCTTAGATACCAAATGCCAAATTTTTCAGTGTTAATAAGATATCTAATGATTCTTTTAGCAGCTATCATGTGAGATTCTTTAGGATCAGCTTGAAATCTTGCACAGACACATACAACAAACATAATATCTTGCCTACTAGCAGTTAGATATAGGTGTAGACACCCCAATTTCGTACCCCTGATATGTAACTCTGGCATGCGATATCAAGAACTGTTTAAAATTAACAAATGCCAAGTTACATGGTTGAAAATGCAAAAGGAAAAAGTTGGATGCATGAACAGTGAACTGCAAGGGAGGAAAGTGTCAAAAATTAAGGTGGAATAGTGAGCTTGGTGCCGCACCCAACATCCTTGGTGCCACACCCAAGAGGCTGTTTGGCCGCGCCAAGGGTCTTCAACAGTGCCGCTCTGTTAACGCATCGTACAAATTGTTGAGCGCACGGTACAAGTTGATGAAGCACCGATCCAGCTTTAAATAGAGGTGCCCGGCTCCCCATTTCGACAAACATTTTTCGCTGAAGGCCTCTCGCCCAGAGTCACTTTGCGTAATTTTTATGCCGAGAACGATCGTCTGATCCCCCTCTCATAAAGCCTCAAAACTCTGTCCAAACTCCGCCAAAACACAAACCCAACCGATTAAAGTCATCCCTAGCCCTTTAGTTAGGTATCCACTATATTTCCTCGGCCCAAAAATCCCAAAGTAAGCCGTTACTCTGCCCGAGTAAATAGGCTGAAAACACCCTAAATAAGCTGTTATTCCGCCCAACCAAAAAAGCCAAAACCACAAAAACTAAGCCGTCATTCCACCCGACCAAATAAGTCAAAACTACCATATATAAGTCGTCACTCTGCCCAAATCACTTCAGCAACAGCAATAAAAGTCTCCCTCTCCCGAGAAGGACAGAGCGAGCACATCCCGCTCTAAAAGGTAATAGCCTTTAAGGGCACTTTTACTTATTTATTTATTTATTTGTCCATTTATTATTTGTAAAGTTGTTATTTAAAACCGGCACAATGTAATCAATATAAGCCGTTGTGTTGCCCGGATTAGAATAGGAAATATTATGTAAAAGAGCCGTTATAATGGCCAAATATTTTTAAGTACATTTGTAATTATTGTAAGGAAATAGCTGCAAGTCCGTAAATAATGTAGCCACAGATGTATTTGTTTTAATTTCCTGTATTTTAATGCTTTATTTATTTGCTAAATAAATATAACAATAAGTATACTTTAGCCAAAAACTACTTTGAGACCGAAAGGGCGAGTTCGGTGCCTAGCACCTTTCCAACTCGTAACTTAGCCTCCGAAACCGTTTTCTTCTTCTCTGGTTTATTTTTCTCGTTTTTGCTTTATTTTTGCCTTAAAATAAAGATGTCGACTCTAAACTTTTTGGATCCAGTAGGGCCTCGCAACACTCCTTCTTTGCACTTTTCCGTTCTCCCCTAAAAAAGGGAGAATGAGAATGGAAGAGTGATGTATTCTCATATCCTGGTATCCCAAAAAAAAGAATAACTTGATGCGGGAAACCCAAAGCTCCCATAGTGATCTGAAACGGGCCATAAGGCTATTTTTAATAAAATCCATAGTGGGGCGTTGCAATATCCTTTTTGCACTTTTCCGTTTCCCTAAAAAGAAAAAATGAGAATGAAAGGGTAATGCATTCTCATATCCTGGTATCCCCTAAAAAATGGATAACTTGATGCGGGAAACCATAAGTTCTTATATTGGATAAAAAATCCACTAAAGGCAACCGAGGCGCATTCCAACGCGCTATCATAGACAACACTCCTCTCGCACTTTTGATTTCGTCTTCCCTTAAACAAGGGAGGGTGGAACGAGAGCAGTGGTGTCCCGCATCCTGCGTCACGCACCCCTAACCAAGGGCGTGCGGGGCGCGGGTCACACCCTGAACCTCACGGTGGCGACTGGCTGGGAGTTGTTTTATTTTAAATAAAATGGAGGGCTAGACTCATAAAACAAAACTTTTTTTTTTTGTTTTTCTTTGCTTAGCTAAAGTATGCTTGTTATATTAATTTATGCATTTGAATATTGCGTTCCTATACATCCGTGCCTATATTTGTGGATATGATCCTCCATCTTGCAGCAGTTTCGTTCCGATAACTGTTACATGTGTATTTAAAAATATTCTAAAAAAAAAAGCAAAAAAAAAAAAAGAAAAAAATTTCGAAAATATAAAAAAATTTGAAAAATCAAAAAAAATAAATAAATAAATATATTATATATGTGTTGCAATAAAATTCCGGGCAGCACAATAAAAGGCCCAGAGCTTTATTTTAATTATTTCTTTATTTCCGGCTCTGTATTATTATTTCTTTCTGTTCATTTTTCTTTTTTTTTATTACTATTCTATACATTTGTACATACTTGCATTCATTCTGTGATTTTATTTTGGGGACATAGGAGAAATTTGTAATTAATAAGGATAGATAGATTCCCCACTTTTTTTTCTATTTCTTAATGTGGTGTGCTTGCTTGCTTGCTTGCGCTCAAATTAAAAAGCCGAGAAAATCCACACATAACAGCAAGACATGTCATATCTGTTTTATTTTTTTCTGTTTATATATCTGAAAATAAATAAAGATTTTATTGCTTTCTAGATACCGCACACACGCACAAGCATATAGGTATATTCCGAACTGTTACCCTACACCATGGCCAGTCTACCCTCTGCATAAACCAACGTTAGAATGCATATATATTCTGAGGACACTTCATTGACCGACCGGATTTTGCATCTCTGAATCGTGAGTCAGCCCCTGTAAAAAAAAAAGGGAGAAAAAGTCTCTCTCTCTCTCTCTCTCTCTATATATATATATATATATATGTAGAAAAAATGTGCAAGTAAAAAAAATGATAAAGGAAATAAACTGCGCAGCAAAAAAAATAAAATAATAAATAAACAGGGGCTGATTTATTTTTCTTTGATGCTCGACCTAGATCATTTCGAATGGTGGATCCTGGAAAGAGTATATGCCCTTCGCCTAGGACCGATCCATCTCGGGAGTCGAAAGACAGTGGAATACGTTGGTCCTATACTGGAGAAAGAATCCATTGTTCAGGAAAGTCCTCGATCACAAAATAAAACAAGTGCTTATCCGGTCAAGCGTAGGGAACAAAAATAAATAATAATAAAATATACTAATAAAGGCACGGACTCCAAACCCGAAAGCCTTGACCGGCCTCCCGATACCTCCATAACCCATTTTCCTTAGAAACCGGCCCGAATTTGGAAAGGCGGAGATATATCGGCCGGTTGATAAGGAAAATAAGTCAATCGAAGCGAGGATATCAGATCATATCGACAAGGGCAGATCCGTATAGAAATGCAGATCCGAGCAAGATGGCGGCAGAAAATGAACCCCCTACGCCCTCAAAAGCATCAACCTCCCATGTTCCTCCAAACCCAATTTCTCAGCCAAACATCAACCCACCAAATACCTATTATTACCAAAATTTTAACCCTTTTTCATCATACCCTCCTTATCCAAACCCAAAATCCTTATCCTATCCAACATCCTTAACCTACCCGAATCCTTATCCAGCCCAATATCCCTATCCTACCCAATATCCTTATCCAATCTAATATCCCTATCCTACCCAATATCCATATCTAACCCAATATCCATATCCAACCCAATATCCATATCTAGCCCAAAATCCTTACCCAACACCGCAGACGAAATTAACCCGCCTTCCCTAATCCCGCCAAAGATCTACCAAAACCCAACTCTCCCGCCCGCCAAAATGGAGGCGACATCGAAAATTTGAAAACCATGATGCTTAAAATTCTAAACCAAGAAGTTTCTAATAAAAATTTGGGGGCAGCTTCACGGGTATGATAGGCAGATGCGAGAAGCTCCTGTTGAGTTTGAGTCTATTTCTAATAAGCCTCTAACTAGTATACTACGACCGGCCCACTTTTGACGCCCGCAGATCGGTGGATCGCCGGATATATTACCCTATTCCTTTCCCTAGCCTTACGGATTGGTCACCTACCGATCCGCTACCTAAAATTGAGGATCTCAAACCCCGTGTCCTCAATAATGTAATAAAATGCGGTTGCTTTTAATAATAATCTAAATGTCTTTGCTTATTTCTTAGTTGCACCTACATTAAAAGACGCATTAAATAATTATAATAATGAGTCATTTAATAGGACCCAAAAGATAAAAAAATATTTGCTTGAGCTTGTAAAGTCGTGAGCACCGTGGACAACATTATTCATCAACACAAGAATCGAAGACCGATCCACTATCAACTGGGCGGACAATGAAATCAAAGGAGTCAAAATCGGCAACTCCTCGCAAGGTTCGAAAAGGATAACACTCATGGATCTCCTCAAAGAGTTCGTGGACATGTTTACCTGGTCCTCTGAAGATGTGTCAAGGGTAGACCCAGCCATAGTCGAACACCTAATCCCCACATGTCCGAATGCTCAGCCAATCAGACAAAAGCTCCGCCGCATCAAGCCGAAATGGTCACTACAAAAAAAAGAGAGAGAGAGAAATCATGAAACAGCCGCACGTCAACTTCATTCGGGTAAAAGAAGAAAGGAAAAAAGAAAAAAAAAACGCAAGAAAAAGAAAAAAAGAAAAAAAGGAAAAAGTAGAAAAAAAGAGTAGAGTAAAAAAAAGAGTAAAAGAAAAAAAAACCCTGATCTAGCTGTTCAATATAGTGACCATTCCCAAGCCCAACAGTTTTTTTTCGACGACATGCTGGGCTATAGTCAAAGCAAAGACAGCAGGAGACCAAGAAAAGACCTCATTCACCACCCATTTGGGGGACCTACTGCTATCATGTCATGTCGTCTGGCTAAAAAAAAATGCTGGGGCTACTTATCAAAAGGCTGCTACCACTCTCTTCCACGATGTGCCGTATATTGTCAAAGAGATCCGGTAAGGAGATGCCATACTCCTCACAAACCAGGAAAGAAAAGACCTTCTTCAGCCCTCCAATCTCAACGAGTTTAAAAGGTATTGTGCCCGAACCACCCTATCCGGCAAAGTGCTTCCCTCTCCAGCCCGCTAGGCTGAAAACCCGAAAGGGCGGCCTAGGTAAAAGTTAGGGCATATAAAAAAATATAATAAAAAAAAGAAGGAGAAATAAGGGCTTGCTAGGCTGAAAACCCGAAAGAGTGGCCTAGGCAAAAATTAGAGGAATAAAAGAAAAAAAAAATAAGAGCTCGCTAGGTTGAAAACCCGAAAGGGCAGCCTAGGCAAAAGTTAGAGCCAAATAAAAAATATATATATATCATGAGAAAAAGGAGAGGGAAGACACTCTTTGAAACCTCGGCATCCTACCTCCAGTCTTCAGCATGCAAGGAGGCTCGACTGACAGAAGAAAAAGAAAAACCACGACAGAGGCTCACAATAAAACACTAAAATATAATATTACGGGTCCTAAGGTGCAACTTAGAAATAATTGCTAAAGAAATTTAGGTTATGCATTAATTGCTTGTACATATCTATTATTGCCTATACCCCCTTTTGTTTCCCCCAAAACTATCTTTCATTTGCAGCTTAAGCCCCGGAGCAGTCCATCAGTGCCTACGGCGTCCGCCCGGCCGGCCCCATATACTTCTTCTGCAAGGCACAGAAAAGGCTCAGTCTCATTAGAATGAGAAGCACCAGAAGTATCCTCGTCCTATCATTTGCGTTGCCATTGTCCTGAAACAACCCGACAACTTGGATCCCGATCATTCACCGCTGCCTTGTCTGATTATGAAGAAAAATGCAGGGGCTATGAGAATAGCCTTATGCCAAGTATAACCCTGCAACAATGGTATGGCCGAGAACAGGAGGAAGTGACTGCCTTTTCCTCTCCCCGCATATAATCATTAAAAAAAAGAGTCAGTTCAAACCCGAATGTACATTCCTTTAAAATTCATTATGGAATTACAGCGTGCCATTACCCATTAGACATCAGAATAGCTTTGCTTCGTGCGTGTGTCTTGAGTCTGCATGTTTTTTATTTATTTTGCATTATATAAAATTAGATTGCATTGTAAATGTTTGTACAAGTTTTAACAAAAAACAAAACAAAACAAAACAGATCAAAACAAAACAAAAACAAAAAACAAAGCAAAAAACAAAAAAATAAAAAATAAAAAAATTATATGTATTGTTTTGCATCTAAATAGACATTTTGCATCTTAGGCATCATAAAAAAGTGTGTTTTGCATTTTAAAGATATAAACTACAGTTTGCATTATTGCATGCATGATAAAATAAAAAATATTCATGCATCATGTTAATAAGCATCCTGTAATTTTTAGGCATCACATTTGCATTAAATAAAGTAGTACATGCACCCAACATTTGCATTTAGTATCCAATAAGCTGCATTAAGGGTATGCTAAAAAAAATGCTACCAATCATAAAAATAAATATTCTTATGGCATTCACTATATTCCTGCAGCATAAGCATGCATCATTCAGCCCCATTTGCATTTATAGTATAAATCATGCATAGTAAGGTCAAATAGTGACCACTAGCTTAATCATGCATCATAAGAATAAATTGAATAAATTTCATGCATTATTACTTAATTGCCTCATTTAGGCATAGATAGGACATGCATAAGCATTATTAATAAAGTCAGGAATGCTTCAAAAGTGCCAAACAGTGCCAAAATCTAGCAGATATGAAGTATATCCAGGTGAATAAAAAAACAAAAAAGAAGAATATGAAAAAAAAAAAAGGAATATTGAAGAAAAAAAAGAGGTAATAAGCATGCAAATAAAGAAAAATGGCAAGCATGCAGAATAAAAAAAAGAAGAAAAAAGAGGTAATAAGCATGCAAATAAAGAAAAATGGCAAGCATGCAGAATAAAAAAAGAGAAAAACAAAAAACAAAAAAATCGGGAGAGAAGAAAATGCATGTACAAGAAAGAAAAATTTATAAGTTCATGCGACCAAAGGAAATGCGGCGGCAGAAGAATAAATTTTCGGCTGAAGCTAGAGAATGAAGCGAAAAGAAAACAACAGCAAAGAAAAGATGATTCCAGCTGATACCAAGAGATGTCTTGTAGCAAGAAAGAAGTTTCTAACCAAGGTTAGAACGAGCAAGAAAGAAAATGCAAAGAAGATCAAGAAAATTTTCACCAAAGCCGAAAACATAGCGGGACAAGGGAAAATATTTTCAAAGGCCAACGGTGATAAAAGAAAAAATCCCCAAAGTGCAAAGAACGAACAGAAGCGAAGAAGCGGCAAAGTACAATTTGTCGCATGGATACGACAAAGGTAAAGAAAAGGAAGGTATTTTTCCTTTTTAGTAGTGCATTGCTTAATGTTTGGAAATTTCCTTTAAGGTACGCAGCCCCGGATTAAGAGGGAAAGGTCTTGTTCTCCGGTGAAGGCCGAGATCCTAAGGAAGCAATACATTCCATCCATTGGCGTGTGGAAACTTTCCTTTAAAGGGGCGGTGCAACCCTGGATTAATAGGGAAAGGTCTTGTTCTTCGATGAAGGCCGAGTTCCTAAGGAGACAATTCATTCCGCATAGCCGTGGCGAACTACGCTTGGTCTTATTCCTTGTTTAAGGATACGTAAGCGCCTATCACGGTGAGACGCGACCATCACAAAGACGATATTTACCCTTGCCGCACTCATTTGATAAAGCTTTGCCGCACTTGCTCATTTAGTTTTGCCGCACTTGCACCGCAACACTTATACCGTAGCATTTAGTCCCCAACCGAGTGAACTACGTCTCGATCTGATTCCTTGTTTAAGGATACATATCTAGGTAGCCTATTTCGGTGAAAGGCACGACCGTTGTACGAGTGATAGTTTAGGTTTTGGCCCGAACTACGTTTTGGTCCGATTTCCTTTATTAAGGGATACGTGGGCGACCTACACTAGTAGGTCCGACCATTAGAGCATTTAATTTGAATATCCGCTTCAAAATTACGATAACTGTTATAACCGACTAAAATTGTCTAGGTTATGGAGTTTGGTTTGTGTTATATACGTGCATTATAACTACTACCGCATCTCTTCCGCTTTTATAAATTGAACGAAATTGGAGAGTCTATTGTTTATCAATGATGTTCGTCTACTCGAAGCCTTGGGTTACCCGTGAGACTCCATCGTTGAGGGGCTCAGAGACACCCCAATTTCGTACCTCGATATGTAACTCGGCATGCGATATCAAGAACCGTTTAAAACTAACAAATGTCAAGTTACAGGTTGAAAATGCAAAAGGAAAAAGTAGGATGCATGAACAGTGAACTGCAGGGGAGGAAAGTGTCAAAATTAAAGTGGAATAGTGAGCTTGGTGCCGCACTCCAAGAGGTTGTTTGGCCGCCGCCAAGGTCTTCAATGCCGCCTGTAACGCATCGTACAAATTGTTGAGCGCGGTACAAGCCGATGAAGCACGGATCCAACTATAAATAGAGGTGCCCGGCTCCCCATTTCGACAAACATTTTTCGCTGAAGGCCTCTCGCCCATAGTTACTCTGCGTAATTTTTACGCCGAGAACGATCGTCCGATCCCCCTCTCATAAAGCCTCAAAACTCTGTCCAAACTCCGCCAAAACACAAACCCAACCGATTAAACTCATCCATAGCCCTTTAGTTAGGTATCCACTATATTTCCTCGGCCCAAAAATCCCAAAGTAAGTCGTTACTATGCCCGAGTAAATAGGCTGAAAACACCCTAAATAAGCCGTTATTCCGCCCAACCAAAAAGCCAAAACCACAAAAACTAAGCCATCATTCCGCCCGACCAAATAAGCCAAAACTACCATATATAAGCCGTCACTTTGCCCAAATCACTTCAGCAACAACAATAAAAGTCTCCCTCTCCCAAGAAGGACAGAGCGAGCACATCCCGCTCTAAAAGGTAATAGCCTTTAAGGGCGCTTTTACTTATTTATTTATTTATTTGTCCATTTATTATTTGTAAAGTTGTTATTTAAAACCGGCACAATGTAATCAATATAAGCCGTTGTGCTGCCCGGATTAGAATAGGAAATATTATGTAAAAGAGCCGCTATAATGGCCAAATATTTTTAAGTACATTTGTAATTATTGTAAGGAAATGGCTGCAAGTCCGTAACTAATGTTGCCACGGATGTATTTGTTTTAATTTCCTGTCTTTTAATGCTTTATTTATTTTCTAAATAAATATAACAATAAGCATACTTTAGACAAAAACTACTTTTGAGACCGAAAGGGCGAGTTGGGTGCCTAGCACCTTCCCAACTCGTAACTTAGCCTCCGAACCCGTTTCTTCTCTCGGGTTTTTTTTTCGGTTTTGCTTTATTTTTGCCTTAAAATAAAGATGGCGACTCTAAACTTTTGGATCCAATTGGGCCTCGCAACATCTCCTTCTTTTGCACTTTTCTATTCTCTCCTAAAAAGGGAGAATGAAAATGGAATGGTGATGTATTCCCATATCCTGGTATCCCCTAAAAAAGGGATAACTTGATGCGGGAAACCCAAAGCTCCCATAGTGATCTGAAACGGGTCATGAGGCTATTTTTTAATAAAATTCATAGTGGGGGCGTCGCAATATCCTTTTTTGCACTTTTCCGTTTTCCCCTAAAAAAGGGAAAATGGGAATGAAAGGGTAATGCATTCCCATATCCTGGTATCCCCTAAAAAAAGGATAACTTGATGCGGGAAACCACAAGTTCCCATATTGGATAAAAAAATCCACTAAAGGCAACCGAGGTGCATTCCAACACGCTATTATAGACAGCACTCCTCTCGCACTTTTGATTTCGCCTTCCCCTAAACAAGGGAGGGTAGAACGAGCATTGGTGTCCCGCATCCGCACGACGCCAGCACCCCTAACCAAAGGTGCAGGCGCTGGTCGCACCGAACCTCACAATAGGAGATATCCAACAATACCTCTGTATTCGATCATGTTGGATCGGGTTTACCTTTTTTCATCGCTACTAGATGACATTCAACTCCCATTGAGTATTTGCTGAATTTGCATCTTGCAAGTTATACTCTTTTATAAGCTCCTTTGTATATTTAGCTTGATGGATAAATATTCCTTCTTCAATTTGCTTGATTTGCAAACCAAGGAAGTATGTGAGTTCTCCCATCATCCTCATTTCAAACTTTCCCTTCATTAGGTTTTTAAATTTCTTACACAAAGCATCATTAGTAGAACAAAAAATAATATCATCAACATAAATTTGAACTAGTAAAATGTTTTCTCTATGTTTCATGGAAAAGAGAGTTGTGTCAATTCTACCTCTTTGAAAACTTTTTTCCATAAGAAGTTTTGAAAGAGTTTCATACCAGGCTCTTGGGGATTGCTTAAGTCCATACAAAGCTTTTCTTACCTTGTATACATGGTCCTTTTTCTTGTTGTCTTGAAAACCAGGAGGTTTTTCAACATAAACTTGTTCTTGAAGGTCTCCATTGAAATGCACTCTTCACATCCATTTGATAGATTTTGAAGTCTTT
This sequence comes from Codonopsis lanceolata, assembly GCA_013146195.2. NCBI lineage: Eukaryota > Viridiplantae > Streptophyta > Magnoliopsida > Asterales > Campanulaceae > Codonopsis > Codonopsis lanceolata. The sequence continues at coordinate 4,222 of JABEVN020000229.1, read as the reverse complement.
GAAGTTGCATATGCAATGAATAATCGAGAAGCTTTTAGTCTTGCAACAAGAGGAAATGTTTGATTATAATCAATGCCTTCCTCCCGTCTATAACCTTGGGCTAATGATCGATGTATTTTATACGTCGATTTTATACTTCTATGACTTAAATTATGCTATTTCATGAGTCTTTTGAGTACTAATATATGTTTTCGGTGAGTTTTGTATAACATAGTTAGGTTTTGTAATATCAAGAATTGAAGATCAAATCATGTCTTCCATCATCTTCATGTGCTGTTCATCGTCTATGATGAACTAAATCATCCCTAATCTAGGAGGTGGGAGGTAATTTGTATCGAATTCATGTTTTGATTCATATATATATGTCTATTCAATGCTTGTTGATTGTGTTGTCTATCAATCCCTATATTATTTTGCTTTGAACAAATGAATGTAATCGCAAATAATAAAGGCTTAGAGGTGCGGATAACCGCATGACCAAGTGCATATGTCGCACACTGGCTCACCAACACAATAAATTGGACCTATCGAAGCACGAGTGATAAGTTAGGACCGTGTTCTTACATGATCTAGGTGACAGATAGATCATAAATCTAGGTGACAACTAGATTGATAGTTCTTGTGCTTAGGATATAGAATGGGTGAATTTTATGGGATGGAGGCTGAACCAATTGTTCAACGACTATATCTATTTTTAGTGAACGAACCCAAGACATTGAATGACATTATTATGAATTGAACATAAAGGAGATATAAGTGAAACCCGTAATCCTAGATTTCCACTCACCATAAGATCTTCATATCTCATATTATTGTCTAATTAGTTAAACATCTATAACTAGTAATTTAGAGTAGAATTAAACATAAAAACCCCTTAGGTTAATAATTTGCTATCTATAATTCGCACTCGTGATCACTTGTCTCTCAGGTTCGACCTTTGCTTCCAGTCTATTCTATAATAGTCTTGTACACTTGCAAGGAAATAGATAAAATAAAACATCGATCAAGTTTTTGGCGCCTGTCGGGGACAAGCTAGTTCACGTAGTTAGTTTGTAGGTAGTGTAGTTTTTAATTTAATTTAGTTTTTAGTTTAATTTTCTGTTTTTATAAAAATAAAAATACAAAAAGATTTTATTTTATTTTATTTTAATAGTTATTTGTTTTTAAATTGCTTTAATTTATTTGCATGCAAGGTCGTAGATCTTTAAATCCTGAATTGGTAGACTTAGATCAAGATATAAATATTGTTAAAAGATACCAAAGATATTTTGAAAATCTAGCTTTCGAGCCCGATAATCAAGACCAATCGAATCGAGAGGATCCTCTCGGTTGATCCTACAATGGAAGATAATAACAATATTCAAATCCTCGAAAACCTAGTTGACCCAATAGGAATCAAAGACAAGAAGAGATCAAGACAAGAGCCTCGCAAGAAGAAATATGGAAGTAGTAGTAAATCAAAGAACTATTAATGACTTTAGTAGACCTTCATTAAATGTGGTGACATCATGTCTAGTCTTGCCGATGTTGTTAGGAATTTTGAGTTAAAGGACATTATTTTAATGCCATACCATCTTTTCATGGGATGCCCCATGAAGATCCTGCCTTTCTTAAGAGAATATGAATACATGATGAGTACTTTTCCTTTAGGAGGGTTGGATCAAGATCAAATTAAAATGAAATATTTTCCCAAGGCATTAAAAGAATTGGCAAAGAGATGGTTTATGAACCTAACACCAAATAGTTTTTACTTGGGCACAATTATATGATTTGTTTATGCAAATTTTACAAACATGCATCTCTTACGAGTATAGAAAACAAATCATGTCATTCCAAAATGAACCTGTGAAACATTCCATGAGTCATGGGATAGATTTAAAAATCGCTTATTATGTGTCCTCATCATAATTTGGCTCAACATGTGTTAGTGCTCAATTTTATCATGGTCTTTCGCCAGTTTACAAACTATGGTTGATAGTGCAATTGGTGGTTCTATTAATAGAATGACACCGTAAGCACTAGAAGAATTATTTGAGATGCTAAGTATTAATTCCCAAAGAAAAGTGCTAGAGGTAAAAATAGGAGCCTATATCAATTGCAAGATAATTCAAATACACAAGCTCAATTTGAAAATTGGCAAATTCAAGAAGCATGTGCTTATGTGGATTATATTCTCATGCTACTAATTTTTGTCCGTCAAGTGCTATGTATTCTCGAAGTGCTAATGCTATGAATATGTATCCTCAAAGGCCAAGGAATGATCCTATTCAAATACATATAATCCCGGTTGGAGGAATCATCCTAACTTTTTCTTGGGAGGAAATAAGCCTTTGCAACCTCAACAATTCCAACCTCAACCACCACAACCTCCACGGTTGCCAAATCAAAATCGTTGAGAATTGAAGAAGTTCCAAGCAAGAAGTAGCTAGTAAAGGTCAAGCGGCTTTGATGAAGTACATGCTTGAAGAAATTGAAAATCAAGAAACATATTGAAAGTTCGAAGCAAATAAAAGAGAAGAAGGAAGTTCCTAGTCAAACTGAGCAAGCTAAGTCAATCACCGCCTTGCGAAGCGGTAAGGTGATAGGTGAAGAGGTAAGTGATGATCCTCCTTCCAATATGCATGCTACAAGAGAAAATTTCGAAAAAGTAATAGAGAAAGAAATGAAAAAGATAGTGATAGTGATAAAGTGATTAATGACTTAAGTAATCAAGAGGTAGAAAAGAAAAAGAGAAGAAGTAGAGTTAGAGGTTCCAAATAAGGAACAAGAAAAAGAAGAAGAAATTCAAAATAAAGATAATACAATTGAAGTAGATAAAGAGTTAGATCAAGAAGAAGAGGAACCTTATGTGGCTCCACCACCATATGTTCCTCAATTCCGCTTCCAAGAAGACTTATGAAAACCGAATGGACAAACAATTCACGGAAATTTATAATATGTTATCCAAAGTAAATGTTAATTTACCTTTGCTTAATGTTATTAAAAATATTCAGCCTATGCAAAGTTTTTCAAAGATCTTCACTCTAAGAAACACAAGTTTGAAAACAACGAAAAGATTGTTGTTTCGAAAACGTAAGTTCTGCTTTTACAACCCGAATTACCACCTAAGTTGAAAGACCTGTAGCTTTAATATCCAAGTCTCCTTGGGAAGCTCTAAAAAGATGAAAGCAATGCTAGATTTAGGAGCAAGTATTAACTTGATGCCTTTCTGGTCTATAAACAATTAGGTTTAGGAGAACTAAAACCCACTAATATGCAATTACAATTAGCGATCGCTCGCTAAATAAATATCCCTTGGGTATAGTGGAAGATATCCTAGTTCAAAGTTGATAAATTAATCATACCAGAGACTTTCAGATGGAAAGGAAGATATGCACTAATAATGAAGTCCCAATATTGTTAGGCGCACCATTTATGGCAACCGCCAATACAATGATTAATGTGAAAAATGGTAAACTCACAATGTCGGCCCTAGGTGAAACAGTTGAAATTTCGTGTTTGATGCTATGAATAGACCTAGTGACATGAGTGCCTGTTTTTTCAATAGATGAGATTGAGAAATTATCAACCGAAACTTTGAAGAAGAGGAAGATTATGAGAGAGATAGATTTATTGTCTATGATGATAGCCCTATTCCTCCCATAAAAATTGACATTGAGGAAATTGAAAGAGAAATAGAAGAAGAAGAAAGATTAGAAAAAGAAAAGAAGCTAGTAAAAAGAAAGATGAAAAAGAAATAAAGGTAGAATCGTAAAATATCTGATGAGTCGAGAAAGTAGTTGAAAGTTATGAAATCAAAGAAGATGAAGTAGAGATTCTAAAATCTCTTTCAAGAAATTGAGATTGAAGATATTGAGATAGGAAGATATTAAGGAAGAAAAAGAAGAGAATAATGAGGCTAAAATAAAAGAAACTATTAAAGTAGAAAATTTTAATTTATTCCTCCCAAAGTCGAATTAAAGCCATTACCATCCACTTAAAATATGCATTTTAGGGGAAGGTAACACTTTACTGTTATTATAGCAGCCGACTTAATGGAAAAACAAGAAGCAAGTTTGTTAAAAGTTTTATGGACACATAGAGAAGCTTTAGGATGGTCTTTAGCTTAAAAGGAATTAGTCCCTCTATGTGTATGCATAAAATACATTTAGAAGAAGGTAGTAAACCTTCTAGAGAAAGACAAGAAGACTTAACCCACACATGGAAGAAAGAAGTTCTTAAG